>JADLZN010010672.1:0-270825 GCA_018155175.1 Sinocyclocheilus anophthalmus | reverse complement strand
CCTGGTTTATGCTGGTCCTTTTGCTGGTTTATGCGGTCCTTGTTGCGGTTAGAGCCCTGGTCCCGTTTGGCTGGTTTATGCTGTCCTCTTGCTAGTTTATGCCTGGTTTAAGCTAGTCGTCCTTTTGCTGGTTTTAATGGCGGGGCGCCTGTTTTTGGCGAGTTACACTGGGAACTCATACCTTCTTGGGCGGATTGAGATGTGGTGCCGTTTTGCCAGCACATGACCAGCATACACCAGCAAAAAGACCAGCAAAGGACCAGCAAAAGACCAGCTTAAACCAGAAAAGGACCAGCTTAAACCAGCAAATGACCAGCGTAAACCAGCAAAAGGACCCGCGTAAACCAGCAAAAGAACCCGCGTAAACCAGCAAAAGAACCCGCGTAAACCAGCAAAAGAACCCCTCCCCAGCAAACCCAGCATGAACCAGCTTCAACCAGCAAAATGCCATCATGAACCATCTTAAACCAGCAAAGGGCCAGCTTAAACCAGCAAAGGACCAGTAAAGGACCAGCATAAACCAGAAAAAGACCAGCTTAAACCAGCAAAGGCCCAGCAGGAACCCATCGCTTAAACCATCAACGAGGACCCGCATTAAACCCCTCAAAGGACCACATGAACCCGCTTAAACTCAGCAAGGAAAGGACCCAGCTCTAACCATCTTAAACCAGCAAAGGACCACCATAAACCAGCAAAAGTGACCAGTTTAAACCAGCAAAAAGACCAGCTTAAACCAGCAAAAGGAACCCTCTTAAACAGCAAAGGGGAACAGCGTAAACCAGCATAACGCAAAAGGACCAGCTTAATCCATCAAAACCAGCTAAACCAGCAAAGGACCACATAATCCACAAAAGGCCTAGCTTACCAGACAAAAGGACCAGCTAACCAGCAAAAGGACCTCTTAAACTAGCAAAGAGGACATCATGAAACACAAAACAGCGCAAAAGGACTAGTTTAAACCAGCAAAAGGACCAGCTAAACCCGCAAAAGGACCATCTTAAACCAGCAAAAGAACATCTTAAACCAGCATCAACCAGCAAATGACCACTCATACCTGAACCATCAAAAGGAACTCCTCTAATACCCGCAAAATGGACCAGCATAACCCACAAATAAGGACAGCAAAACCCAAAAGGACCATCTAACCCAGCAAAGGACAGCTTAACCAGCCAAAGGCCCAGGCTTAAACCAGCAATAACCAGCAAAGACCCGCATAAACCAGCAAAAGGGACCAGCTAAAACCAACATAAGGACCAGCTAACCAGCAAAAGATCCCAGCTTAAACATCGTAAAATTTACACCAGCCAGGACCAGTTTAAACCAGCAAATAACCACTTACACCGCAAAGGACCACAGAACACCTCAAAGTAACCCGTAAGACAGCAAAAGCCAGCTTAACCAGCAAACTCAAGGACCAGCTTACCCCACAACAATCGACTCACTTAAATCCAGCAAAAAAAGCCCAGCTACCGAGCAAAAGGTACTCAGCATGAACCAGCTCCTCGACAAATGGACCAGCATAAACCAGCAAATGGACCAGCTTAAACCAGCAAAAGGACAAGAAAAAACCAGCAAAGGACCAGCTTAACCAGCATAAACCAGCAAAGGACCAACAAAAACCAACATCCCAGACGTTTCAAAACATCCCTTCAGCACTACTGCCTGTCGTTTCTTTTGCCATACATCGCCTGTAACTGGGCATGATGCATTTTGACACTCGCAGTGCAGCCACTGAGAAGCGTGGGCTCCATTGACTCGTGGCAAAAAGCGCCGTTTACAGTGCGGGCAATCACGAACTATAACACCAGGTGTACCGTGTGACAGTGTTCAAGTCACATCGACGAGAACGTCTACTGTTCGTCCCAAAGGGCGAATGATGCGCACCATTTAAGGTGACTCGTGTTCTGACTGAGGCATTTACGCAGAAAAAATAAACCGTTCATTAACGTACATGAACTGTTAAACGCAATAGTGATCGCGTCATTTTGCACATGCGCTCTCTAAAAACTACCCCTTCTTCTTTTATTATTATTGTTTTTTATGGCGGCCTCGCATCCACCAATTGAGAAAACTACCCCCTCCTGTTCCATTGATTTAACACTTTAATGCTAAAAACAAACCTTGCAGCGATTCACACAGCTGCAGGAGCGCGTCCGGGGGGGGGGGGGCGGGCGGGCCTTATGACTCACAACACCAGCACACAAAAATAAAAGTCTTGTTCACAAGCTAAAATGATGATTCATGAGTTTCAGTAGTAACATATGTATTAACTCTGATTTATGAATTCACACACTTTAACTAATACATCGCTTGTCCCATTGTTTGAGTGAAAATAATTAAGAGATTTAAAAAAAAAAAAAAAAAAGTGGGTTCGTAGAATTTTGGGAGGACTTCCTTGAGAGACATTTAACATGTTGTCGAGTGTATATGCTGAAAATATTGAGAACTACTGAAGAAAAAGTATAAGACAAGAGATGAGCATATGAGAACTGCATGTTTACCGTCTATGTGTGCCTGGGCCTGCTTTACTGAATTGCCTAAAGGCCCTTTTTTTTTTTTTTTATTAAATGCTTGAAAAAACTATAACAATTGTCATCAGTCAAATCATAACAATACATCAAGAGTCCAGGGTCATTCAGTCTTTCAGTCCAGAGGAAGAGCCAAGTCCTTCAGTAAAGCCATTGTTCTTATTGCGTTCAAGTTCATAGAGAACGCAATAGATTCAAAATACAATTTCATTTCAAGTTTGAATCTTTAAAAAAAGTTTACATTCATGAATATGATATTTAGCTAACAGGAAAGTAAGGTTTATGAAATAAATATGCATGAAAGCCAAAAATTACATTTCTATAATTAAACTTAAAATTAGGATTCACGTAACATTTGATCAAATCAAGAATGTCACACCAAAATGATGTCGCGTAAGAGCATTTCCAGAATAAACGTAGAGAAGTTTCAGGGTTTTCTAAACAGAAAGAACAGCTGGTCTTAACCCTTTGGGCGCCAGGGTTTTTTGGAAAAAATGCTGGATTTTGACATCAAGATTTCAAAAGCTTGAAAGGGCTTAAAGATAGAGATATAATGTAAATTAGAAAAATGTTGGGCATAACCGAAAGTTTATGTGGGGTGTAAATATACTCATCTGATTTGCATATTATGACGTCATCAGGGCGGCAATCTTGAATTTCATAACATAGAATTCTTATTTGCATGTTTTTTTTTTTCTCATTCCAAATGATCAGAAAAGAGGTAACCAACAATAAAACAGGAGAAAGTACTAAATTATTACTATATTACTATGCTACATAGTAGTAAAATGCATGTGAACAGTATCCTACTTTTTGATCAGTTCATCAGTAAAATTCAGGAAATAGTAGATATATATCCCTGCCACCCTCATCCCCCGTGGGCAAAGTGTCCGAATATCACTTGTTTTGTGCTCTCGTGAACCCTCCGCGTCTTGCACGCGGCACCATTCCGCTGCAAGCTGTACCTGGAGAACGCGATTATTAGACGACCGAATCGTTCATTTCCAAAAGAAAATATTCCCCTTCAGAGTCCAGACTCGTCGAATAACAATTGCAACACCTCCTCACGGTACCAAACTTTGTATTACATTTGGCGATTTTCCTCTCCCCCATCTCACATTTACTCGCCTCTATGAACTGACTGCTTCCGCCTCAAGACACCAACAAAAACATCGCTCACAGTCCTTGCTCTGCTCTTTCCCAAACAGAAACTTTGAAATAGAAGGGACGTAGTCCTTCCGTTCTAGACCAAAATACATGTCTTCATCTAGTTGTAGGGAATCAAATAGATAGTTACACCATATTAGGATCACAGTCTATTTGATTAAGTATCGTATATCCTGCATACCATATAAGTATTTCGCAATTTTTGCGACTTTGGCGCTGAGAGGGTTAATATCATCCTTAAGTCCTTTTAAGAGGCACTTCTCCGTCCGATAAATGCTATGAATACTAAAATTAATTTTCTCCTCGTTTGTTAGTATAAGTAATTTTGTGAGGTAATGACCAAACCGTTCCTTCCAGGAATATACTCTACTAATATACTCATATACTAATATATAACTAATATTAGTATATACTAATATACTAATTATACTACTCGTAGGTTGTGCGTAGTATGGCGTAGCCTGACGTGCACCTCTCCAATAATCTAACAGCGCGTCAATTCTACGCTGACCGCAAGCGCTGTGATTGGTCTGCGAGAACCCCTCCCTCCATATGTACGTGAGTTTTGTATGTGTTTATGTGCACTTTAATATATTATAATGTTACACCTTTTATATAAAATAAAACAAAGCAAAGAACAAAAGTCTTATCATTTATTATACTACATAGCATTATACATCAGTAGTTGTCCACAACAAAAAATCTGCCGTGGTACAAGTCCTTGTGGAATGCAAGAATGCCATCTTTCCTCCTTTCCGTGTCATATTTAGTTTTGTAGTTTTAAATACATTATATGTTCTTTTGATACTTTTTTTTGCCGTGCGGGTCACGCTGGCTTCTCTGACGAGCCGCTTCTTCTTCGGCTTTTGTTGTGGTACTGCGGGTTACACCAGCAACAATGCCCGTGGACACTGCTGACTAGCGTTTTGCATGTGTACTGCACGTTGACGTTGACGCGGACAACGATGCAGAAGTATAAATAAAAAAACGATGCACAGCATATGGCGTAGAGGCTACAGAGTATGCCCGACGCAGAAGTATAAATCAGCCTTAACGACTTAAGACTATTGCTATGTGTATTTGATCGCTTGACCAGAGCGCTTCAGATCTAGCGGCTTGTAACTTGTGTATTTTATTTAACTAGTGGTTTAGCCAAGTGTACATGAATAGCATACACTTGTCCGAGTTTACACACAGTGTGTGCATAGTTGACAAACAGGATATAACATTGTAAGCTGATAGCGATGGTTATCACTAGTTGATCTTAAGTTCTGGGTTGATGGCACAGGACACACAGCCGAAGTAGCCGACTCAAAAAGAACCGAATGAGCCGGTTGTGACTACTATTATTAAATAATATTTTATTAAAACCTGCAAAAACCTTTGTCAAAAGATGTAAATACATTTTACTATAGTTTGTGGAAGCAGATTATATTTTAAATTGTTTAAGCAAAATTTAAGATGGTTTATTCTTTCTTTATACTTTAGACATGTGGGACATATCCGCAATTGTGCATTAATGTTTGTAACGTGTGCGGTAGCTGCGAAACTTTTAGGAATTTAATCTAAGTTGTAAGCTAGTCAATACTGGTCGTATCTGACAAAGGATCCGCGAATGAAACAGTGACCACGAATTATTAACTTATGATATGCAATGCGGTCACATAAATAACTTTTAATATTAATTTTCATATCTGTTGACAAATTATTTATTGAATGTTTTAATTGATACAAACAGGACACTGATTGTTAAAAAAGAAATACGTATGACCCATTCATCAGAACAAAAGATTCGGTTCGAGGAACTGAATTGGACGTTGCAATCACTAGTTATCACAACTACATGGGTCCGTTCTTCGTACGTTGCGAACTCAGTTAGCTGGATTTGATTGCTGATGATTTGGCTTGATCTTGGATTGTTTGGTTCTTCGAAGCTCATCCCGGAGTTGCTGTCAAGTCAACAGGTTTCCATTCGGAAGCATCTTATTTATGTAAACAGGATTATATCGAATCTTTTAAGCAGAATTGATCTTAAATGTGTCCCAGCCACACGCTACGACTTTTTAATAACGGTACAAGGTTTCATGGCCAATCATTTTAAAATAATAACATTTAAATTTATTTGAAAATATAATAATGTTGTGTAGTCTTTAGTACTATAGACACAGCCAGTTTTACTCCTTGAAAGATTTATCCGTAATAAAATAATTACTTTATAATTGTATTGGAGTCTTACACACATGCCAGAGATGTATAGAGAGACAGTTGCAATGCACCAGTTTTTTACAGCAATGGCGGATCATGGAGCTGCTCAATAGTTCCCGGATGTTAGCGCTCATACTATCAGAGACCGCTGTGATGAACTTTTGAAAGGTATGACATTTATAGAACAAAATAGTATATTATCAGCACAGCTAATCAAATTACCCTGTGTATTAAAACAGATGATTATTAGATTATTCCTCGCTTAATTAGTAGATTTACGGGATGTTCTTCATTCTCTTCGTGCAGTTTCATCCATCGTTGTGTAATGTAAAAGTGATTTTGCTGGTGTGGAGTTATTAAATAGACTTGGATATATTGCAAAGGATGCAGATGGACCAAAGTGAGAATGAAAAGTTTAATGTAGGTGAGCAGTTTTCATTTCAGAATCATGCTATGCTAAATTACCAAATATGTACTGTATACCACTACTGTATTATAGAAGTAATCACAGTAAACCAGTACATTATTACTGTATTTTATACTTAAACATCTTAGCGACTAAAGAAGCACTGTGTTGAAGGAGAAGATGCCACAGGACTGCAATGTGATGGAGCATCACTTAACCATTTCTCCTGTGTTTTTTTCCTTCGCTATCTTGCTTTCAGAACGAGAACCACCTGAAGACTCCCTGTAAAGAGACATCACCCTCACAATGAGTCTCTTCACTGGTTTTGGCAAGTCTTTCCCTGCTCTTTGTGAAAAAGTGCCAGTTCCCTAGTATGATTACATCACATTTTGTTGGTGTAATCTATAGATTGCTCCTGCTGACTATATCCAGCCTCTTACGAGGACTTCAGATGGCCCAACACCTGTGAAGAGATGACGCCAACTCTTCAGAGGACTTCAGATGAAGCTGATTCTGAATAAACATACAAAACTGCTACATTTTCCTTTCATTGTAATCAACATGATCACATGTAACCATTGCTTTAATTTGTTCATTGTCTCTGTATATATTTAACTGTTTCTGAATACATGACGTTACTTAACTGCATGATTTGTATAGCCTAATTTTAGAACATTTCTGCCCTATGAACATTACTTTGGCACAGTTACACCTGTTAACAGAACTCTTATTCGTAATGTAGAAACATTCATTTTGTGTAAAGCTGCTTTGAAACAATGTGTATATTAAAAAGTGCTATACAAGTAAATGTGAATTGAACAAAACTTGATGCATCATTTTTTCCTCCTCTCCAGATCAGTAGGAAACCATACATTCACACTCCTTTCTGAGTGACTGGAGCACTCCCATGCAGCACAGAAAACTATAGTGGAGACTGTTCAAGGACAACATGCTTTATATTATTATAAATGTATAAATCGATTGCTATAAATAAGTGCGTAACAAAAGTCAACAAACATAAAAAAACCCCATACATTCTTCAAAGATAAACATTAAATGAATTGCTAATCACAACATTGAAATAAAAATGTAAAGCCTGCACAAATACTAGAAATCGTGAATATAAATAATTTGGAATCACTCACAGAAAAAAATGAAATAAAATAAACATAATAGATAAATGAAATGTGCACTGTTTTTATGTAGTTTTGTCCACTTGGCTGTTTTCCTTATCAAAGATCAGAAATTTTTCCAGCTTTTCGGCAGGTGTCTTTTGTAAGATATGTCTTTAACCTGGCTGCTCTTGCCACCAGCCATCGTGCTTGCTGCTCGTGGTTTCGAGTTCGATACATCTGCCCTTTCAGTGAACACAGACGGGCACTTATCTTTAGACAACCTAATCCAGATATTTTAATCAAATCTGCAAAAATTTTTGAAGAGCCAAATTAGCAAGAGATCAGTTATCACTATTAGAAGATCTGGCATCTTTCAAATGATCTCAGATATAGTAAGTGAGGTACGAAGAATGGGCCTCTGGTTGTTAAAGCACGTACAGAACAAGGAAGATGAAGTTAATACAAAACCGTCTTTAATAAATCCAAGTCAATACAAACAGAGCGATAAAGTAAGACAACCAATGCATAGACATCATCAGCAATACTCAACAAACTGAAAGCACAAATACATTAACTTAAATACTAATGATAATGATTGCACACACCTGAACAGAATGACAAATCAATCAATAACCATGACAACTAACTCAACTAAGGGAAATGGTGCAAACTGAAAACAAAGTCCAAACAGTGTGTGAATGTGACAATGGCAGAGAAAAATACAGCAAACACCTGAGCATTTTTTAAAGCACAATTCATTGCCTTTAGGATGCAAAGCACATTACGCATACACTCTTAAAAATAAAGGTGCTTCAAAAGATTCTTCAAGCGATGCCATAGAAGAACCCTTTTTGGTTCCACAAATAACCATTCAGTCAAAGGTTCTTTAAAGAACATCTCTTTCTTACCTTTTATAATCTGAAGAACCTTCTTTCGCCACAAAGAAACTTTTGTGAAACAGGAAGGTTCTTCAGATGTTGAAGGTTCTTTATGAAACCATTTAGACAAAAAGGTTATTCTATGGCATCGTGAAGCACCTTTATTTTAAGAGTGTGCTTAGGCCCCATTTGTTATTAAAGGATGTTATTTATATTTCTTAATGCATGGCTCATGTTCCAACACTTTACTAGGGTTGGGAATTGAAAATCGATTCCAATTCCAGAATTGGATACTTCTTGTAAAATAAAAATTTCAATTCCAAAAATTTGGTAAATATTTCCCCTCAGGCCATCCAAGATGTAGGCTGACATTTTTGGAGAACAAGATTTTAGCTGAAACTGTGGCCCATGGTGATTCTTAAAATTCAAGACAGTGGTTCACATTTTTGAGAATAAAAAATTACGTGACATGCAGCGCTTGACTGTGTAATTTGGTATTTTAGCTACTTGTTTGGACTTCTGCTCTCCAAATAATTCTCCCACAATTTCAGTAACACGCTGTAAAATTAAAGTTTCCCATCCAGGTGTGATTCATCCAGAAATCTGCCATTTTCACCACGTTTAAATTAGCATGCTTAGCACATAGCACACAAACCAGATCAGATGGTCACTGCAGTCACCCGGATACAGTCCGTATCCAGCCCAGATGGTGGATCAGCACATAGAGACGACCTCAACCGCCCTGAACGTCAGCAGAGATCAGGACACCTAGATGAGCCCCAGAGACAGATCCCAGTGAAGACCTTGTCTCCTAGACGGCCCCCGGAACAAGACCACAGGAACCAGTTGAGTCATCTGCACAATGTGACTTTGCGCCCCAGCCCTGAATTCGAATATGCTGGTTCTTTTTTTTTTGTATGGTCAGAGGAGAACGGGCCCCCCGACTGAGAAGGGAGAAAAAACAGGGGAGAAACTAGGCTAGCGGCGATATCCAGATCGTCATGCCTGGAGCTGATCCTTGCTGGTCGCTGATGAAATACATCAACTTCGCGCTGTGGATCGGCTTTCTCCGTGGACGAAGCGGAGTCCAGCACGGGGTCGTCATATGTGGTTGCCGCAAGGCCCGCTCCTCCATGAATCAAGCCACGAGCTGATCGCGGACCACCCGTCAATCTTGTGGTCTTGCGCATCTGTTGCTTCGCTCTGTGTGATTTGGGCCCTGGGAGGATGGAACAAAACGTGTTCGAGCCATAAGGGGTAACAGTTACATAATACACTGATAATAAGCTGCTTTTAAATTAACTTTAAATATAAAACAAAAGTTCTCCTTTCGCCAGATTACACTTGCAATGTCACTGTTTCTGTCACTGCAACTTCCCGAACAGGCAAACACACACACTCAAAAAATGAAATATCTAATTCCAAATTAACTAGATTATGCCTAGAGGAGCAAATAAAAAACATATATCTACTTATTTATTTTTAAGGAGAAAAGGATTAATGTAAAAATACTCTTTCCACTTCTATCATGGTACCATTGTCTTTGCAGTAGATAGTGTTTATGGCAAGAGAAATGTAAGAGAAAATTGGTTTTCCCTGCTTGTTGTTTTAGAAATGGATTGAGTTTACTGGAAGCCTTGCTGGCTTTTTGGAGAGAGGGTCTGTGTGCAGTGAATTAGCAAGTCAGCCCCGGGCCCATATGTAAAAATAATTGTAACGCAATTGGCTCCAACTCGGTTAACTTATTGTTGATTTTAACAAAACCGCGTGACATTCATTCAGACCATAGACTACGATTCAGACAGACACAGATCATGCAGGATTTATATTCAAATAGCCTTTTTGCGGCTTAATATTTACAGATAATAGTCCATATCGCGACTCTATTTAAGTGTACTGACCTACTTTTAATTCATCCAAACTTTGACAAATTCCGTGACATTCCGAGTTATACAGTAAATTGTTTTTATGACTGGATTCCGCGATTCCATCCACATTTTCTGCATCGCAGAAATCATAGGGCCATAGGCGTACCTTGTGGGACGGTCCAAACTCCACCTCTGGAGTCGCTGTCATCAGAATCCTGCGTGTTGCCAGAATTTTGAGGGTCCTGAGGTGTGCACCAACCCATTTAAAGCATCTGTAATGAGCCGATTTCATGGCTCTGTTTTGATGAGGTTGACTTTGGAAAAAACACTTTCTGAAATTTCGAAATTATCGTACATTATGGGATTTTTTCATTATTGATCGTACATCGTACAGAGATCAAAATTATCGTACAAATACGATAATTATCATACAAATACGATAATTATCATACGTCTGGCAACACTGCTGGCAGGGGCTTCCTCAGAAGATAAAAGACCACAAGCTTACCTGTTCACACTTGTCTGCATGTGTGATATGTGATAGCAGAACCTTACTGTTGATGCCCGAATGTCATCTGCATACACACAATAGGTCAGCTATTGGACTGAGTGTCTCACTAGAATTGTAGGTGTAACAATCACACTTGCAATGCAGCATTTTGTGGTAATCGGGAGAAAATTGATTAATAAAACAATGGTTTTTGAACTTTGAAGATATGACAGTATATTGCATCAAGCAAAAACAACTTTTTAAATGTGTACTTTACATGTAAGGAATCTAGAATAAATGAAAGTTTCACTTTTTGAAATAAGTTACAAATAAGTTAACTTTTTCACGATATTCTAATTTTCGGAGATGCACGTGTATATATATATGAATATGAATATGAAAATTAGGCTGCGTTTTACTCAACCCCGAGGCATCCTAGGTGTATTTGACTTTCTTCTTTCAGACGAATCTAGTCGGAGTTATATTAAAATTGTCTTTGTTCTTTCAAGCTGTTTAATGCCACTCAGAGGGTGTTGCATTGCTTCTGTCCAAAAGAACTTATAGCCATCCATAATAAAAAGTGTCTAACACGGCTCCGGGGGGTGAACAAAGGCATTCAGTAGCGAATCGATGCGTTTTTGTAAGAAAGATATCCATATTCAAAACGTAATAATCACTTGAATCTAGCTTGCACTCACTGTTGTAAACAGAAGCAGTTCTGGGGGAATGACGTATGAGGTCGGCTTTGCGCATGATACCAAGACTGACTCCTCTCTAAATATATATAATCTATACAAAGTATATATCTATACTTTGATTAATAGACATCACAGCAGCTGGTTATTAGGTTATTTTTGCTGATATGTCTTTAAGAGCTGCCGTTGATGAACGTGACGCGGATCTGACACGCATCATATTTTCTCTCAAATCTTTTTACCTTTTCTGACCCACTTCAGGTCTTAAAGTCTCTATTAATGAGCTGACAAGTTAAATCAGGTGTGTTAGATGAGTAAAACAGTGCTGGGCTGCTCCAAGACAGTTTTAAAAACCACTGCATTTCAGAGACATGTCCTTAAATGTGACTCATATATAACAAAAGTACATGCATACGCAGTTTTAAGGCAGCTTTAATTGCCTTTTTGGTAACTTCATGACTTAACTGACCACGACATTGCATGCACGTAGTTTATTTCGCGCTTTGATATGAAAGGATACAGGCTATCATATCAAATATCAGTGTGCGCCGGCGCCTTTGTGCGTGCAATTGGAGAGCATGCGCTTCGAGCACAGTACCATTTCCGCACTTGCTTGACTCACACCTGGTGCTGAAGTGAAGTGGAGCACTTTAGCACTTTAGCACAATCAAATATACTTCAGTATATCTTTAGTTGGACTTCAGCACTACTTCCACACAATTAAAGTGCATTAAGTACAAAATTAGTTGTTCCAGTTTAGCAGACTTTAAATATACCAGTTTAGTATACTAAAAGTACAATTGCAGAGTATTTTTATTAAGTACATAGGCTAAATAAGTAAAGGTATTTGTAGTATACTTAGCATGAAATAAATGTATTTCAAATACATTTTAGTATATTGCTTTTTCACTAGGGTAGTTACTGTTCCAGTTAAAAACGTCATAATGAAGTCTTTATAGTGCCAAACTCATTATGATTAGTGTAATGATACATAAAGAAAGAGACGAGAGGAGTCTCCCACTGTCTACCTCCATACGTTGCGCGGCAGTGTTAGCCTTGCACTGAACTCAATCAACAGGGAGCTAAACAGACAGCAGTGAATTTACCAGGATTATAACTGGAAACTCTTTGATATGATGAGCTACTTCAGGAGGACTGCACATCATAACCTTGCTAATGTTCCATTTAACAACTGAGGTAATATTCGCCAACTAAACAGTCTGGGGTATCATGCTCGAAATTGTCAACCGTAGGTGTTCATATAATGACGGAGGTGCAATGCTAGCTGGTGGAATGAAAATTGGACAAATTGGATCTCATCTTTACGCACCCCAGGATCCAAACTCTGTCCATTGTTATTGTTATGTTGGCAGGGAAGGATTGGACACGATCAACGCTAATGAGCAGAATGAAAAACCAATCAATGCACTCCACAGACTGTGAGTATATAACTCACTTATTAGTAGGAATCAGTAGCTACGTTCACAAGAAGCCTAATAATCCGACTGACAGCTCACTCAGAATGAAAACACCTCAATCAGAAAATCATTAGACTGAATGCAATCAAATGTATTTCTATCCAATTGAAAGAGATGGTGCAGATATAAAAAAATCTATTAAACAGAACAATAATTGCCAAGTAAACTACCTTCATAACAGGATATAAAAATATCCTGTGTACACATGAAAATGACTCTCTCCAACCAATCCCTGCTCCAGACTCTCACTCAAATATTGGAGGTTTATTAAGTAAAGTTGGCAACATAATAAGAAAGCTTGCTTAGCATATTTTAAGATATGTTAGCAAGGCAAACAGGCCAATTACGCACTGCGGTGCCATGCTGAGTTGTCTAACGTCTTTAGTCAGCAGACTGGGTGTTTTTTTTTCTGACAGGACTCACAATCTTCTTGCTGTTATGGTAACGATGACAATACATGCTGCTTTTCGAATGCATGCAGACAATCTATACAGAGTTCATGGAACATGAACAGCAAAACCTGTTGATTTAGAATCTGCAAGCAGATTGAATTGTGAAATTTAAATAAATTACACAAGGTTATTTTCAAAATTAATTTGGCTCAAAAGAATTGAGGGAATCTGAATGGCCATGACACTTCTACCAACAGAAGGACATTGAATGTAATGCTAAATTTAAATAAATGCATTGTTACCTCATCGTTAAAAGGTGCAAATAATCATGTCGATAATGTAATGCAGGCATCGCTGAAGGTCAGGTAACCCTCATTAAGCGACACACTCATAAAGCTGAAGCTTCTTTATGAGGCATGAGACGGACCGGAGTTACTAATCGAGAGACATTTAAAGGGGGAGAAAATGTCACATAATTGAATTATGACACAATGAATAGGGTTTTATCACAGCAAAATTCAATAAAAGGCCGCAGAGGATCAGAGACGTGACCAAATACATTTTTAAAAGTAAAATAATTAAAAACAAAACAAAACATTTGTCCCTTCCAGTCTACAAATGATTTACAAAATGATTTGTTTACATCGTCCTTTAAATTGTAACATTATGTTGCTTGGGAAACCAAAATCAGAAGTTTAATAACAAAATAAAAGTGTTCATGAATCGCTCGTCCAAGTGGAAAACTGAGCTGTTGCTCTCAGCCTTCCCGGGTAAAGAAGTCTACGCTCGCCACTGATATCATGTATTAGCCTATATGTCATGACAGAGTAAATAATGACAGAATTTAATTTTTGGGTGAACTATTCATGTAAATAATGTTTGCTACAAATCAGATTGATGTTAACGCAAGACAGGATGAAAGACAAGAAAAGAGAAGCTGGAGATTAAAAAGGGTTTTTTCCCTTCCAACCGGCAGCCTTTGGAGTAGAGGTCTTCACGGGTCCACTTGGATCCGAAAACCCGAGGTTCGGGTCCAAAACTTTGACGAGTACCTCGGACACGGGTCGGGTTCGGTATTAGCGGCCTCGGGTCTCGGGTAATTTTAAATAAACATGCTTTTTTTTTTTCAAATGGACCCGATAATACCCGAATTCTTTTAAACTATCCTGAATGCGTAGGTTACTTTCACTTTCGTGTTAAGAGAGGAACGTACATAGAAAAGGAGCATACGTTCGTAATCCTCGCATACAGACATCATCTTATAGATATGAGATGCATCAGGAAAATCCACTCGCTTCATTATGCTGCATGTTCATGCAGGGATTTTTTTTTGTGTGCAGAAGCCTTTCGCCGGAGATCAGGTTGCAGACAACAGCGAATCCATGATTAGGCTATTGGTTTATTTTTTATCAAACTATCACGTTTATTTTTCAGATCCACTGGTCACAATTGAAAGCGGAGCTCAGACAGGCAGGCACTAATATAAAGTAACCTAATAATAAATTGAATAAATGTTAAATAAATCAAAGTAATGGAGATGTGGCCAAATCAGTCAACAGGACACCGGGATTTTTCCTGACTGACTGTGGGGCTGCACGCTGTACACACGTCAATGCCGTTTACGTTCGGGTCCAGTTGGGTTCGAAAATAAATGCCATCGGGTCGTGTCGGACTCGGGTCTAATTTCTTTAGGTCTGTCTTGGGTCGGGTTTTTCTTTAAAAAATTTTTATTTATGCACGTCGGGTTCGGGTAAGAAGTGATTCGGGTCGGGTACAGATTTTAGGACCTGAGAAGACCTCTACTTTGGAGTCAAAATATGACCAATCCCTTCTGGAACATCTGGAGAGGAACTTTGTCCAGGAAATATTAAACTTTCAGCTCACCACACATGCATGGTTTTCAATTTTTAATGGTATCATGTTTCTGAAAAAAAAAAGGTACCACAGTTTTGCTGGTGGGAGCGAGAAGTGCTGGGCCTCGACACTCACTTCATTATGGACTTAACTTCCCTTGGTCCTTTTGAGGGAGAGCGGAAGATGAGAAAGGCTCAGAGAGAGAGATGAGAGGACAGAAAGGGAGAGAGGATGAAAAAAAAGAGAGAGTACCGCTGTATCTGGGACAACCGTTGACATGACAAAACGGTTCTCTACGCAATAACAGTAAAAGAACGACTCAATTAGTGTGGCTCCTATCTCGGCTCCTTTATCGATCTTCTCCAGATGAAGAACAGCAGATGAGAGAGTTTTCAATCAACCGCTACTTTCTGAAGGAGGACAGCGGTGAGGTTCACGGCGGGTGAAAATCCATGGCTGGAAATATAAATAAATATGCAAAGCGTATATTCCGATGATTGGTAGGCAGGGTGTAGGTTCGTCTGACCCGATTTGGCGCGATTGAAATGCCACTTATTTCATGATTGTGTCGAATACAATTGACGGGCCCAAGTTGGACACGAACGGAGAGTGTCCCTGCGGATAGATCAATCGGACACCCATCAGAGGCAGGGGGCACTCAGGACAATTCAATTCAATCCCTTTCAAAATTAACCTTCAAGATAAGAAGGAAAAAAGCTGCGACGCCCCCAACGGGAATGTTTTTGCGGATGGCACGCTGAGCTTAAATGCTACAGCAATCTTTTTAAACGAAGTGGAAAAACAGCATGTAATGAACGTAACTGAATTTGTGCCCGTTCTCACGACGTAATTTCAACGTCATTTAAGAAACCAGAGGACAGATGGTTTCTTGGTCTCAGCGGTAATACGGACATTTTCATGCATTTGCGGACTACGCGTGCTTCTTGTAATTCACGCCGCCCTCTTGGTTAAGGAAGTAATGGAGGTGCAAATTTTCAAGAGAGTTCGGATGAGAATTTATGTTTCTATTGTCACAGATGTGTGTTTGTGTGTGTGTATTATTGTGCTATCGCCATCTGTCCTCGGCACTGTGTGAGTGATTGGGTGTGTGTGCTTCTGGAAGAGCTCCAGGCGAGGACTCATCTGCTTCATCAGGCCTTCATCAGTCCTTTGACACCGAAAAAGAACAGCGACAAGCACCCGAAAGCCCAACAAGGCCCCCTACAGCTGAGCACCTCGTCAACATCTCCTTGTGTGTGACGGATATGAGATAAAGAAACATGTCTAACATCATTAGATGAACATCTTGTACCTAGGTATCTGTAATTATATTTCATTCCATCTTATACTTGATTTAGTTTATTAATAGTATAATGACTCAGAACACTCTTGGTTCTTATTTCTGTTATGGAACATTCTCAGGAATGTGATGAACTGTATTGCATTCCTGATGCATACATGATAAAGCACTCTGAAGAGATGAGAACTAGATGATTCTTCATTATGATCTACCACTATATGAAACATTACCCGCAATCCACCAAAGTTTGCAGTTCAATGATGTAAAAGAAAAGGAGGTAGAGAAATTTAAATGTTTAAATACTTTCAAAACACTGGAACGGAATGATTTACACATTTATGAAATTAATACTTTTATTCAGCATGGATATATTACATTGATTAAAAGTGACAGTAAAGTAAATGTTTTACAAAAGATTTATATTTTTAAATAAATGCTGTTCTTTTGAACTTTCTATTCAAAGAATCCTGAAAAAAAAAGATTATTAATATTTTGTAATACTATGTTTTAGTCTTCATGTTTTTACTGTATTTTTAATCAAAATGCAGCCTTGGTGAGCATAAGAGACTTCTTTCAAAAACATTTTAAAAATCTTACAGAAAAATCTTATGCTTATCAATGATTTAGATAACAAAATATCAAACTAAGCAATAACATTTTGTGAAAAATATTTACAATTAAGCCTAAACAATTTATTGATTTATTTGCTTGAAATACGAGATTAGTTTGATGTTTTGTTATATGATAAATTTTTTCGCATAAATTTGTAGATAAAAGTAGGTAAACACCTTTAATTTCTAAAAATATGTTAAAACATGCATTTTTAGTATATAATTATAGCCGATTATTGGAGGTGGGGAGTTTTTCCTTGAAAAGTACTACAAGAGAAAATGAAATCATTAAAAAACCAGACTAGTTCAATTCCACAACAGTACATAATTTGGTGACAGGTTCCATAAACATTACTAAGCGCCCTAACAGTGAAATAAATCATATAACTGAAGTAAAATGATCAGTTGAGGCATTTTTGCAAGTGTAATTCAGCTGTGCTTCATCAATCCTGGTTCTCACATCTGCTTCATCATGCCTTTTGGTTAAACTTTAAGTAATTTGCACACATAAACACGAACATAATGTGCATTGATAATGTGGAAATGACTAAACAATACTAAGATGTTTCATCATTCATGAAACCCAACTCCGCCATATCTAAATCCTTTCTTACCAGTTTTTTTTCCCCTCACAACTTCTTTATCCTCTTCGCTATGCTCTCTCGGGTTCTGGCACACCATTATCTGACAGCAATTGATAAATGAAGTAAAGATAAAGGAAAGAGGAGCTAATTAATATCGAGAAGAGCTCCAGGTTGCTCATCGATACAGTGCTTTAAAACACAATCTAACTTAGGAGAGAGAGAAAGAGAGAGAGACAAGGACAGATAACAAAGAGCTCAGGCAATGCGGGCCTCCTTTGAGCCACGTGTGTAATGATGGCAGGAATAATTTGTAGGAGATAGCAGGGAAATATATTTCACTTCGCACTCTCCTGTGCAATGCATGCGACCAGATCAGATTTAGCATTTGTATTGGACAGCAGTACACTTAGGAATACAACAACAGACCTTATCTGGCTGAGATTTGTGTCGAAAGGGAAAAATAAAGAGGCCCAAAGGAAAAACTTCATACACCGCAATCAATACCGAAACCAAATTAGACAAGGACATAAAACGCTTAATGACTAAAGTGTAACCTATGGTAAAGGACGGGTTATCTAATGAAAATTTCACAGGGATGGTCGAGCAAGATAAAGCCAGTATCATTCGTTATTTCAAAAGCTTATTACATAGAAAACTTGAGTCTGGAAAAGATCCCACAAGTGTCCTTATAGAAGAAAGTAGAGTTGAAACGATACCAAAGGTGTTGGTAATCGCTGCCAATTCCAGTAACGTTTCAAAATTCTCCATACCAAAACTAATAAGAAATACACTGTTTTAAACATATAAATAAAAAATATCTATAACATACATACTGCATATACACTGGTACCATTGGACCTGTACTTTTTGACATTCAAACCTATACAGAAACTCATCCTTGTCTCTGAAAACAGCTCAGTGTTTGGTTGAACAGTCTTTTCTCATTGCATAAATGGACAGTACATCTATTTGCCTTTCACAGCCCTGCCTGCCCGTCAAACACTGTATTTATGCTCAATGTTATGACAAGCTCTCATGCATGGAGCGAGTGTGTCGACGCCTGTAAAGTGGCCTGTGTGTGTGTGTGTTTCTGATGAGTATTATATAACGTTCAAGCAAAGGAATATGACAAGGAGATAATTTATTATGCCACAATTTTCAGAGACTCCAGTGCAGATGATTCAAACTTGAGATCAACTCCTGATCCCTTTTTCACCTTCTCACCCCATCATGTTGTAGCTCTTCTGACAAAATCAGGGAAGAGGCCAAAATAGCCAAACAAGCACTTGTACATTTCAGTGAGCATCTTCCTGCACATGGTCCTATGCACATGTTATTTAAGCTCGATCAACGAGTCTGCTGTACCGTTGAACAGATCAAAGTAAAAGACTAGATTGAGGCACACAACAACCTTTCTGACTAACAAAAAAAACTAGATTGCACATTGTAAGCAAATTATCAAAAGCATCTGTTGAGTGCCTCTTCCACTGAGGTCTTGCATTAGTCAATGAAAAAGGCTAACAAATAGAAGCTCTCATACTAATTGGATATATAGTCCTCTATGAGGTTTCTCGGAAAAAGATCACAGGCCCAGTTTAAAAAAGTATTATCAAAAGCTTACATTTATGCAGAACACCCTCTTTTATTAGACACTGACTATACAACACAGATATCATTCTGCATGGGGGTTATTGATTTATTCGTTCTTTGCTTAAATTCAGGCATTCGGGGATATTTGGTGCCGCTTGATTTAATAGAGATCAAAGCTCACCGGATGATGTGTTTGTACATGAACATAGACGTTTCGGTGGGGGTTGATGGCGATTTTTATCATCATATGTTCAGTAATGAGATTAAAGAAGATCGTAACCTTTGCTTGCTTGCTTCCTTTTCATTACACCCTGATTCCACTTTCATCCTGCATTTGTCTCCGTGTTCTCGATTAAGAATAGAATAGAATAGATATACACTAACATTCTAAAGTTTGAGATCAGCACACGTTTCTTTCTTTTTTTAAGGTATTAATAATTGTATTTAGTGAGGATGAATTAAAATGGACAAAAGTCTGACAGCAAAGTCATTTATAATGTTACAAAATATTTATATTTAAAATAAATGGCCCTAAAGTGTTCTTTTTTATTTCTATTCATCAAAGAATTCTGAAGAACTGTATCAAGGTTTCCACAAAAACAATATTAAGCAGCAGAACTGTTTTCAACTGTTAATAATAAGAAATGTTTCTTGAGCAGCAAATCAGTATATTAGAATAATTTCTGAAGGATCATGTGATACTGAAGACTGGAGTAATGGCTGTTGAAAATTCAGTTTTGCCATTACAGAAATCATTTTCAAATATATTAAAATAGAATATATTTTAAGTGCATTAAGCAACATTTAAATGCCAGAAGGCTCAGTTCCTGTTCCTTATGTTGTTTGCAATGCCCTTCAGACTGACCATATACACTTAATATGGTCAAATATCCTGTGATGTCCACTTCACAGGGCACAACTGAGCAATCGGAACATTTATAGTTCCCATTAAAAACCATCTGCAGACGAACAGTCTTTTTAAATGAGCTCCCACAAACTTTAATGTGAACAGTATACATTCTGTCCCACTAAAAGCACCAAATGGAAGTACAAAATTACCTGACTTGGCTCAACCAATGACAGCTTGGAGTGGGACTACCTGGGGGAGTGTTTGAAACTATGTTTGAAACCAGCCATTAGTTCTGTTTGTGGCATAGAAATGATACACGTTAGCTTTAAATTTAAAATTACAACGTGCTATTTATTGTGTCAGCAAGGTCATATTCACATGTCTGGTTGTAATTGGCCAATGACTGCAAATTATAGTTTATTTTCATCTCATCACTGGTTCAATATAGCAGAGGGTGGACACAAAAGGAAGGTTGTGATCTCACCACGTTTCTTCTTCACAATAAATCACTTTAATCTTCAGACCACTGCAGTGCAAATAGGCCCCAGAGCTAAAATGACTAATTAAGAGTCATGAGTCATTTTGCAGTTTGCATCCCCTCTAAATCTGCAAAAACGTCTGCTGTGAAGATTAAATAACGACCTGGGCTAAAAAAGAAAAACTCTGTCTACCGCCAAGAGATCTTACTGAAAATCCAATAGACGTTGCCACATTAAGAAACAAACGAAATGCAGGATTTGCATTTCTGAGCACATTTTTCTATCCCGAATTTGCATAACAAGCTCTCAAACTCTTTTTTGAGAAACGCCTTACGTGAAGAACATTTTCAAAACAAAACAAGCATACTCCAGAGACCTCATGCACGCAAGGTAATACTGAAAGCAGCTTCTTTGCTGCTCGCTTGCTAGCACATCAGAAAGAACAGCGCTTAGTTTTATTGGTTTTTGTAAAGCATCATCCATCATACTCATGGGTGGGAAAGAAAGTTTTGAAACAAGTGTTGACAATATTGAAAAAGCGAGAAAACCCCTCACAAACTCCCAACCGCTTAGGAGCTAACTTGTTTTGTGGGACTACCTAACCAGGTGGAATGATTACTAGCGAGTAATTACATAACAGAAAACATAATCTACGTGTTCCCGTTCAGGGATCAAAATGATGCAGGACTGTGGACACCATGCGAATTCAGCCCATGTGGAAAGTTTAGTTATTGTTTGCTTATGTATTCTTCACTGTTCCTTGAGCTTCAGCAGCCCGAACACAAAATAAATGTGTCTCCTGCCAGCGAGACATTGTTCTATCAGTCAGCATTAATGGTGTGAGTGCAGGGGCCGAGAATCTGGCGAAGCGGGGCTCCGTCGCGCGGGCTGGGGCCAGACAGCCAGACGCAGGGGAAATGAGCTCCATTACTGAGGTGGCCATGTTGGGGCTGGGAGATTGGGCTGGCTCTTATTGCCTGTGTTTGGTACAAATGGGAAATGTGATTCCCTCAGGCCTGAGACAGCCGAGAAGGGACGACTGATCATTATACACTAACATCACCAGCACAATGGAGATGACAGGGGCATGGAGGCCCCAAAGGATACAAATGATGGAGTATGTGCGAGGTGGGAGCGAGAGTATATTTGTGTGTTTGTACTCGTATATAAAGGCCAGAGTCGAGCTTAATGTTGAGCAGACAGTGGCACAGACAGTAATGAGGAGAGCAGAAAGAGGGCTTCTTATCCTCCAGCGTTAACCTCTCTTTCACTTTTTCATTACCCTACCACATCTTTCCATCCCGCTTTATTCACTAGCATGCTCTCCCCATGCTCCTGCGAGAGACTCTGGCCGTGAAGCAAGACACAACGAGCCAACAGCATTTTGCAGCTCATCCACTGAAGATGTTGGATAAGATATGAGTGATTGTGGAAACAGAACACGTACTGAAATGACAGCTTTTCAGAGCTTTCATCCATTTACACTGAAATGTAAATACAATATATTCTAAATTATAAAAAAGATTAAATATTAAAATGACTAAATATGAAAATAAACCCTAATGTTTAACACTTTGGGATCAATAATATTTATTTTTTTATCAGCAAGTGTGAGAAATTGATCAAAGTAAAAATAAATTTATATTTCTAAACAAAGCTGTTTTGTAAAACAATTCTATTCATAAGTATCTTGGAAAAACAGAGATAATATTAGAATGATTTCTGAAGAATCATCTGACACTAAAGACTGGAGTAATGACAGCTGAAAATCAGCTTTGCCATCACAGAAATACATTTTCATTTTTAAAGTTGTAGAATATTTCACAGTATTGCTATTTTACTGTATGTCTGATGGAAAAAAAATGCAGCCTTAGTGAACATAAGAGACTTAGGGCCAGATTTACTCAACAGGGCAAATTAGCACCAGAGCGCAAATCCAAAACAGCGCTGATGGGCGTGGAAATTTCTGCAGGTGATTTACTAACAACACGCAAATTAAAGAACACAAACACAACATCTAATTTACATATCGACCAACACAATATACCAAGCGCAGCGCAACTTAGCGTAGTCGCAAATAAGCAGAGCCGATGCTCATCAGGTGCGGGTGATCTACTTACGACACAGGCGCAAAATGGTTTAAGACCTGCTTTTTTGGAAGTTAATAATGCGGTAATACCAGTAATTTGACAAGACACAAACCTTAGTAAATCACTTTGCTTTGATTTATTTTAATACTCCCATAAATTTTGCGTCTGAAAGGGAAACTCCTACAACTGCATATTCAATAAGGTAAGGCTCAAAAATAACTATGCCCACGCAATTTCAGCACTAATTCTTCACTGCATGTCTTTAGCAAATCCTGACAGTACTATTTTAACACCAAAAAAACGGTTTGCACTAGCGCAAAATATAAATATACCGTTATATAAATATTAAAATAGCATCAATTTATTTGTAATATTATAATAAATATGTACGGTCTTAAATCGCATAACTCCATTTATTCCCCTGTGGTCTAAAAAAAATTATTTATATTTAAAAGAGTTATGATTTATAAATACATAATATCAAATTGAAAAAAAAAAAATCATACATTTTATTTGTTGTAACTTTTGATGTGGTAGCATGCAGAAGCTAAATTAAAGGGGTGGTTGATTGCGATTTCACTTTTTTAATGTTAGTTAGTGTCTAATGTTGCTGTTTGAGCATAAACAATATCTGCAAAGTTACGAAGTGAAAAGTTCAATGCAAACGGAGATATCGTCTTTTAAAATTCTGGTAGTTTAATGCCTACAAAAACGACTGGTAAGTGACTACAACGAGTTACTTCCCGGGTTCGTGACATCACAAAACCAGGATAACCCCGCCCTCGGGAAAAGGCAGCAAGGGGGGTGAGGCCATGCTGCGCTGCTTAGAGAAGAGGAAGAGAAAACTAAAATCTATTCATATATGAATCGCGATTCTGTCTTCTAACGATTCTAATGGATTCACAAGTTTCAAAATGAATGTTCTAAAGCAGCGGTTCTTAATACTGTTCCTCGTGTCCCCCTGCTCTGCACATGCTCTGCATCTCTCTCTCTCTCATTCAACTCAGCTCAGCTCCAGCAATGAACTGTTACAATTATACACTTATTTTCACATAGCTATGAGAAGCGTTAAACATGGATGCGCGTGCAGTTGCCGTACTGTATTAAAGCTTTAATCAGGATAAAACCGTATATTAAAAGCTAACATAAGCAGTAGCATTTACAAATAAAAGCGTATCAAAAAGAGACAACAACAAACAAAAAACATAAGCCTACCATTAAAAGACGAGCTTGCACAGGTTCTGCACGATTCTCTTCAATAATATCCTCTACTTCTCAACCGGGCTCAAACTGATAATCGATATTAACGACGCCGTTGTTTACAATACAACCGGAGCACATGCCGCTGAGGAGAGGGGCGGGACGGTTTAGACGCGCAACTAAGGCGGTTTAGCCAATCACAACACACTGGGCTAGCTAACCAATCAGAGAAATCGCCTATTTCTGAGGGAGGGGCTTCAAGAAAAGAAGGAAATTATCAGCCCGTTCTCTCTGAGAAGGGAAAGAGCGGTTTTGGAATATAAATTATGGAAATTTTGCTGAAAAAAAAGTATTGAGTTTTTAAAAAAATGACGAATAACACATGTTAGACCACACCTGATAAACACAATCAAGCCTAGAAAAAAACCAGTCAACCACCCCTTTAACTTATTTTGGATGTTAAAAAGTTTCCAATACTTCAAACTTAAAAAAAAAAAAAAATCAATTTACAAAATTTTAAGTATTGTACTTGCAACATACATTATCTCGCACCACAGGATGATGTATGTTCCAAGTTCAATACTCAAAAAAAATAAAAAATAATAAATTGTGGACACTTCATGCAATCAGTTACATCATTGTCTGGCTTTCAACACGGGCCAGTTCTGAGAGAGGCTGGCAGATTCCCTGGTCGAGTACCAGCACCATTTAAGTCTAAGAGGGGCATATTCAATCCCATGATGCCCTGAGCAAACATGTGTCATCTCCAAGACAGAATGACTGAGTTGTATCACCAAGACAACACATTAATGTGCTGTACGGGACCTCAAACATTCATGTTCAGAGCAGTTCGACCAACAGAACTGACACACAACAACATTTGTTTCAGATTTACCTTGCAGCGGCCAGCAAATAGTATCAAGCTCCAGCGCCGGCTCCTAGTTAACCTCAAATACACATCACACAACCCGGTGATGCAGCCTTCTCTACCCAGGGCAGGTGAAATCCCCCCCGGTCACAATTACCCAGCCAAGCACCTTCATCAAACAGCCAGTGCCTGGGAGCACGTCTGACGTGCCACAGCCCTAATTCACTCCCACTCCAAACTACACTGCATAGGGACCAAATAGCCATGAGCAAAAACATCTATCCATCCACGTCTCCCACATCTAACTTTGAAGGGAGGGGGTGGGATAATGGCGTTGTTTAGCCGTTGCCATTTGGATTCGACTAGCAGGTGCTTTCGGCTTTTTCTAAAACCGTGGCAAATGTGTAATGTTTTATTCATGTTCCGTGATAAAACTTTGCAATGTGCCGTGTGTGGTAAGTGTTGACTAAGTTCAAGAGTAAAGAGTTCTCCATCGCTCTTTTTCCACATTTCTGTGTCATAAATAAAGAACTTGAACAATGCCTATTGACGGAGACTGACTTATGTAATCCAGGTGTTTCAAAATGTGTCCACTCTTCATGTACTTCTATGGTACTGCCTTCATCTATCAACCTAACCATTATAAATATAAAAAGAGAGGCTGTTTTAATAGGGTTGGAATGGGAGGAAAAAGGCCCGGGGAGCAAATGCCCCATGTCCGAGGAAAAAAAAAGTAGAGAAACTAAGAAAGTGAGAGTGGGAGACAGTTCAAGAGTGCCTCTCCTTTGAGCTGTCAGTGAAGGTAGCTTTGGTGAGTAAGAATAAAATAAATTTTGTATATCAAAGGAGTGCATATATACAACACATTTGCCTCCCTGCAGACTCTAAAGAAAGGGTTACACAGTCTGGCGGTACATCAGCTTAAACTCTCCACGCTTCCTTTTCAAAGTCCTCAACTGTACAACACTGCAATTCTAGCTGTACTTTAAAAAGATTCAGAGTTTAAAAAAAAAGCTAAGCTTGACAGCATTATTTCACATAATGTCGATTACTCAGACATAATTTCACCCAACCCTTGGTTCAAAACTGAAAATTGTCTTAACTGGAGGGTTTAAAGGAAAAGTACTAACGTTAATTTCTTTCTTACAAAATTTTTTTGAAATCATTATTACAGTAGGCCCACACTGGAGGTGGACGGACTAATTATTCATCACCAACATAATATCTTCAAGTTACTTCATGTACTTCAACAAGGAAGTTACATAACCTCCCTTCTTGGTATCCTTGCACAAACATTTTGGAAAAGGTTTTAGTTTAAAGTTAGCAACAACTTTACACAGGTTAATAGGTAATTCTGTTCGTCTCATGTTAACATGTATACTATTTGATTCTATTGGCTATAAACAGTGTATTTTAATGTGTATTGTAACACATTACAAGTCAAAAATATTTTTGGAGATAATCAACATCATGCAACAACTGCTGTCAGCTAAGCTTCATTTGTATTGAACCTCAGAACATTCCTTAAATACATTCCTATACTAGTGGTGTACCTCAGGTGTCAGTTTTAGGACCATTTGAATTATTCATTTTCCCGTTCATTTTTGCAGCTTTATCTGACAGTTGTGGATGGGTTGATTCCGACCACTAATCAGTTGGTAAATTAGTGAGAATGATTTGAAGGAGGCAAACAAATCAAACATTTCCGATGGAAGATAGAAGGCAACTCCGTATTTCATCCTGCCAGAGGATCCAATAATTAACATTCCCATTAATATTCCTTCCACAGAGCCTGGGTGGCTGTGAACGCTTCTGTGAAATGCAAATCACTGTACACAGAGGCTCCAGAATGGGAACTGTGTGACTGCAGGGGAGGGCCGCCACTCTACCCCAATAGAGCTTAGAAAATTTCAGGTACCCCATTGATGACAGGAGGGCTGGAGAGACAGGAGGAGACTGGAACTATACACTTCAACTGTATACGCTTTGAAAATATTCAACACAATCTTTCCGCCTCCTTTATCTAATCAAGTATGATTCGGTGGGCAAAATAATGTAGCATAAATGCATATTTTTGTGTTGTTTGGCAACGATGAATGTTGCCCATTGTGTTTCATGGTTTTCTGCTCTGTTTTCCTTTGCTGATAAATTCATAGAAAAACAAAAGTGTATCTTTCATCTGAGAACAATATGAATATGAAGTGATTCAATCTTTAGATGAAATCACTTTCTGCATGTGCGTGGAGTTGCAGCTTCGAGCTAGAATACTCGAAAAGCAAGGTGTGCTATTAAATCCCAGCACTCCTGTTTTCTGACACACAATGAACATGATACTAGATTAATTCTGTTTCACATTATTATAAACAGAGTTCTGTTATGAAGATGTCAGTGTGCATCCTGAATACAAACACAGCTGAAACCAAATCAGGTGCATATTGACATGTGTGCTTACAACAAATACAAGCAAATTATCAGCAACGTGCCAAGAATTCCTGTCTGCTTCGGAAAAGGATCATTATCTGAGAAACAACTCCTCGGCTCGTAAAAGCTTCAAGAAAAAGGATCTTGCGCTCCAGAGCGAGTAATCAACAGGAGGAGGATAGCAAGTGTGTGTCTGGGGGAGAAAAGAATTGGTGAAAAGATGAGTTATGAGGTGTGTGTGTGTCTTGGTGTGTTTACAATTCCAGAGCTGAAAAGTGTGACTGTAGTGAAGATATTGATCAGAGCACAAGCTCATAATGATGGTAAAAAGAACTGGGTTCGGCCACAAGCCCACAGTCTTTTGTGGTGCCTAAGGAGTCAACAAAATCTCACACAGAGGAAACTTCAAAGAGCGGAAAAGTAATACTAAATTGAGAACTGTAATGAAGTTAAAGGAGCGCAACTTTAACTTTTTATTTCTTATCACACTCGCAAAAGAACTTTATATTAATCTTTTATGGTGGAAGTAAACTTACTTTGAGTATTTACATTTTTGGTTCGGATGAACAGAATCATTCCTACCTTGGGATCGGCAGTGAGAAGCTTGAAGGCTGCATACACCTGGTTCTCCTTTACACCCCCACCCAGGTCCAAGAAGTTAGCAGGCTTTCCACCATGCAAGTCGATAATATCACATGTTGCCATAGCAAGGCCAGCACCATTAACTGTGGATACAGACCATATTTTGGACATTAAAATATTAGCTCAGCTAAAAATTATCATTGTGTCATCATTTACTGACCCTCATGTTATTCCAAACCTGTACGACTTTTAATCTTCTATGGAACACAAAAGGAGAAATGTGTTAAAGGATTAGTTCACTTACAGAATTAAAATTTCCTGATAATTTATTCACCACCATGTCAGCCAAGAGTTGTCTTTCTAAATTCGAAAAGAAATTAAGGTTTTTGAGGAAAACATTCCAGGATTTTTTTTTTCCATATAGTGGACTTCAATGGGCCCCAACGGGTTGAAGGTCCAAAGTGTAGTTTCAATCAATGCAGTTTCAAAGCGCTCTACACGATCCCAACCAAGGAAAAAGTTTTCCTCAATATATTCTTTGCGACTGAAGAAAGAAAGACATGAACATCTTGGAAGACATGGGGGTTATTTATATAATTATCAGGACATTTTTATTCTGGAAGTGAACTAATCCTAATGATGTACCGGTTGCTTATTTGTATGAAATTAAAATTTATAGGGACAGGAACCTAGCTCCAGGCTTTAAAAATGACACAAGCCCATGATAAAAACATAATAAAAGTATAAAATATATCATAAAAAATACAACTATATCTATACAACTATATGCCATGCATTCTGAAGCTACATGATCAATTTGCTTGTTAAATAGAGGAAATTAAAGTCATTATTCACTTATAACCAAAGAAATCACCAAGTTACTAAATTGAAATCATTAATCCGATAAGTGAGATTTCT
Source organism: Sinocyclocheilus anophthalmus (assembly GCA_018155175.1). NCBI lineage: Eukaryota > Metazoa > Chordata > Actinopteri > Cypriniformes > Cyprinidae > Sinocyclocheilus > Sinocyclocheilus anophthalmus. Next base: position 242,256 of record JADLZN010010672.1, on the reverse strand, counting down.
AAAATAATAATTGGGTCAAAATGGATCAACTGATTTATTAAAAGAATCTATCTCAAAAAAGATTTATTTATAATAATTCGGACATTGCTAACTCACTCTGGCACAGCTTAAATTTCAATCTGTTCTTCATTCAAAACTACTGTACGCACTGTTATGACACTTTTAACATTTCACAACCCCAGTCCTAAATGACCTTCATTATATTGAAAAGAATATTCACTATAATGATACGCAATATAATTTGATAATATTCAATATAACGGCCAGAATATATTTTTTTAAATTATGGAAGGAAAAAAGTTTGTAAGTGAAGTTTGTAATGCGAGTAAATAACTGCACGATTTTCCAAACTAATGGCTTTAAGTAGGTTCCATATTAGGAATTACAGTATATACATGATTATACATACTATAGTCTCGTCCGTACAGCACATTTACAAGAAAAGCACAGACAAAAGCAAATAAAAAATTTAACATCCCATCCCAATTGAAAATACAGCTCAGCTCTAAATCTGCTGCTCACTGCTTTCCAAGGAAAGCAAATTGTGTTTGACTTAAAGTATACAGGGTGTCAAGAGTGGTTGTAGTATCTGTGTTAGCCGGCCTGGTGAGTCCCATCTCGTCGTGCTTTGAGCTGTAAGGCAGCCAACTGATTCAGCCATTTCCTGCTCATCCCAGCTTCACACATCTCCCCTTATTCTGTTCTTCAGCGCTGAGCTAAAGTGTTGGCACAGGCTCTGGCACTCGACTCAATAAAGTGAAATTCAGCTGAACAGCTGTCGCTTTGCCAGTTTACAAAGCTTTTAAGGTGTAAACTAACTGCAAGTAAATTGTGCGTGAATGCGTTTGTGTCTACACGACAAGGTCAGTTAGAGTCACTTCTGCGCTTGTCTTGTCTATACGCTTCTTTCTTGGCGCTTTGCTGTGGGAGCCGTGATTTATAATGAGGGACCACTTAAATGTGTAGACTAACAATCATCTTGGGTTGAGTCGTTTTTCCGGAAGATTCCTGCTAATTAGAGCCCATCGGTTCAGGCAGGTCCCTTATGGAGCTGTTAAGAGAGCTGCTGGAGATGATGACTGGATCGGCGCCCGTTTGGTAACACTTTCACAAAATCCTGTTCTCAAGACTAAAATAAACATGTTGGAAACTACTAAGAAGAGCATTTCTAAAGCTGGATTTGAAATATCCCTTGAGACACGAGCTTGATGTGGAACAGGTTTCTGAAAGCTTTGAAATTTCAAGTTCATTTGGTATGTTGTTCATTATTTCATGTAGAAGTTCATCTGGTATGTTAGTATATGAAAGACTAAAACAAACCAAAACAGGCTATGTTTCCATCCAGTCCGATGTACTTGAGATCATATTTGGCTGCTTCGGTCTCCAAGGGGTCACTCTCCGCAGTATCGTCCATGGCGAACACAGCTTTCTGTCTAAACTCTGCATTGTCGTCGAAGTTGATTTTAGCATCAAAGCAAACCACTGCGGACAGACAGCAGAAAAGTGTTGGAACATAGTGTCAAATACTGTATTTCAATGCACTTTTGTGTCATACTCATGCAAAAGTATACAGGGAAATATAAACAAACAGCATATAAAAGTAAGGTTCAATTTCAAAATTTTACAGGTCAGTTTATGCTAAAAGCTGTACAAAAACTGCAGTTCACAAAAACAAATTGAACAAACCTTTTCTCTACTCTCATTAATTCTGTAATCATTTCTGGATTAAAATCAATTTGATATTTTTGTAAGCACTAAATGTAAATGGCTACGCCTTTGTTTAAAATAAGGAGAGAAGGAATTCTCTACTGTTCAAAAGTTTGGGGTCAGTAAGATTTGTTTTTCCGTTTCATTTTTTTATTATTTTAATTTATTTCCAACTTATTTGATTATATTATAGTATTATTAGATTTTGTGAAAGAATAAATAAATACAAATTTTCAGCAAGGATGCATTAAATTGATTAAAAGTGACTTTTTATTTATTAAAGGGGTGGTTGACTGTTTTTTTTCTAGGCTCGATTGTGTTTATGGGGTGCAGTCTAACTTGTGTTAATGCTTTGTTTTTAAAAGAAAAACGCGTTATTTTTCACATAATTAACCTTTATTCTACACCGCTCTGTCCCTTCTCTGATAAACGCTCTGATGAGTTCCTGGTTTGTACTTCAGAAAAACATGATGGGCTCTGATTGGTTAGTTGGCCCAGTGTGTTGTGATTCGCTAAATTGCCAGCCCAAATCAGCCCGAATCAGATGCAAAGGACATTAGTGAAGAGGATCGCGCATAACCTGTGCAAGCACACAGCTCTTAATGGTATGTTTTTTGTTTGTTGTTGTCTCATACTTTTAGATACGCTGTTATTTGTAAATGCTACTGCTTATGTTAGCTATTAATATACGGTTTTATCCTGATTAAAGCTTTAATACAGTACGGCAACCGCGTAAAGTGTATAAAAGTGTATAATTGGAACAGTTCATTGTTGGAGCTGAGCTGGTGATCTGATGATCTGAATGAGAGAGAGAGAGAGAGAGAGAGAGAGAGAGAGAGAGATGCAGAGCGTGTGCAGAGCAGGGGGAAGCGAGGAACAGTATTGAGAACCGCTGCTTTAGAACATTGATTGTGAAACTTGTGAATCTATTAGAATCGTTAGAAGTCAGAATCACGATTCATATATGAATATATTTTTTCATGCACACACCCCTAGTTTTGACGGCATGGCAACAACTCTTCCTCTTCTCTAAAGCAGCGCAACATGGCCTCGCCCGCTTTGTTGCATGTTCCTGGGGGCGGGGTTTATGTAAATGTATGTGTTTGTGATGTCACAAACCCGGGAAGTAGCTTGTTGTAGGCCATACGAGCCGTTTTTGTAGGCATTAAACTGCCATAATTTTAAAAGACGATATCTCCGTTTGCATTGAACTTTCAGCTTCATAACTTTGCAGATATTGTTTACGCTCAAACAGCAACATTACACACTAACTAACATTAAAAAAGTGAAATCGCAATCAACCACCCCTTTAAAAAATGCATCACAGACAACAATAAAAATGTCGCTTGAGCACTAAATCATCTTATTAGAATGACTTCTGAGAGATCATGTGACACTGAAGACTGGAATGATGACAGCTTTGCCATCACAGGAATAAATTACATTTTAAAATACATTACAATAGAAAACGGTTATTTTAAGTTTCTACTGTTTTTACTGTATTTTGACCAAAAATAAACGCAGCTTTATTTTAAATGCAGTTCACAAATTTGATAATATTGGCTAATTTGTTGTTCAGTTAAGAAAGTTGATTATGAGTATCAATGATTATTTTATGACTTTATAAAACAGAAATCCATATGACACCACTGGAATTGCAGAAAGAATATGACATTCATTGGTTTAGGAGGGTGTTCCAATGGTCAATGTTTCTATTTTACAGTTGGGCAAGATTCAGACATGTTCAATTTGTTCAATATGAGTTTTTCAAAGCATCTGTTATTATTCAAATATGTATCTTGTGCATGTGGCAAATTGGTGACGGCAGTTCCAAATCCAATAATTTACACCGAGTGAAAGGGAGCTGCATATAACTAAACACAGTCATACAGCGCTGATGACAAAAGCCCATAGTTACAACATGATCTTTATTTACTGACACTATGTACGTCTATATAGCTTATTTTGTGCAGTGGGAGCATCTTATACAACAAACAGCCACACAAACACAGAAGCGGTTTCAGAAAATTAGCTTGGGAATAGAGTTTTCTTTGACTGTCTTGGCCGTATGTGACCAGACCCAACAACTCTCTCATTTGTAGTGGCCTCTCGAGCATGCAAGGACTCGGCGCTCGCTAACAAAGCTAATCTGTGTAGGGAAGTACACTGGGTTCACTGAGCTATTATCAAATCCAACTTTACACTGTTACCAGGAGAGTTTTATTTACTTTTGCAGGGAACTATGGGTAAAGTACAGATAAAGAAAGGAGGTGAATGCAAAGCAGAGACAGTAACAAAAAACTAGATCAGTTTTATCACTGCAAGCTGACAAAACAGCGTTTTTTGATGTTTAATGAAAACATGCAGTTTTTGATAATACGTTTGAAAGTGCTTTAAGTAGGAGACCAAGACAGTTATTGTCACTTTTGACAAATAAAATAAAGCAAACAATGCATCTAAAGACAGCCAAAGCCATTTGCTGACTTTTGTTTTGATGCTGCTGTCAAGAAAATATCACGATTAATGTCAGTGTTTCCTGAAAAGCTCTATTATTATTTTCATAGAAAAAACAAACTAACTAACCTAAAGAATAAATGAAAGCCTGAAATAAAGACAAATATACAGATGTAAGAACAAAAGAGAAAGGTGAAAAAAATTATTATTAAAAAGTAAACTGGAAAATAAATAAACTACAGTTAGAAAAGACTGGAGAAGTAATGTTATTCAAAGTACAAGTTGCAGTGGGACAAACTTAACTGAACAAACTGCTCTGTAATCTCATATTTCGAATAATTCTGGATTGAATATCAAGTATATTTTACTCTAGGATTAAATATAAGACAAAATATACGAGAAGATAAAAGGGTAAATAATGTGGAAAAAGAATGTGAAAAAAAAATTCAAAATATTAAAAAAAAATTAAGGTTAACAATTAAATAAAATAAAAATTAAACAAAAAAAATTAGAAAGCAATAATTAATAAAAAGGAAAAAAGAAAAGAAAAATACAAACAAAAAGTAAAATAAACACTATAAAAAGGAACAAAATGTATTAATTAAAATTAAGAATTAAGTACATTTAATGAAAATACTTATATATATAGATATTTCTATAATATAATATAGTATATATATATATATATATAGTATAATATATATATATATATATATAAAAAAAATACAGCCACAAAGCAAGGAAAAAAAGAAGGAAAAAAGTAGAGGAAATTGTGGTGGCACTTTTGTGACGGCCCCTATGAGGACTAAATCATTTTGCCATTATGGTGCAGGGCGGAGATGATTTCTCTCCCCTTCTTTAATTTGACAGGCTAATACTGCAGGCATTACCCTCTCTGGACCTACTGTATGTAATTTCATACCAATAAACGTTACAACATCCTACATCATTTCCTAACAGGTACCTATAAAAACAAAAATAACAAGTGGAAATGGTATTGGGAGTAGCATTTGGTCATGTTATGAGCATATTTGTGCCAGTGTTACGTGGGAGAAGCCCTGCAAAGTTTTGCTGAGGCAGCACTCTCCATATCCACGAGTTTGATAAAAACATTAGTGTGAAATGACATTTATCCTTGGAAGCTGCAAGGTCCTATTTGGATCTTTACAGAAGCTCTTATGCAATCCGTGAGCAAGCGTTTTTGTCTGTCATTCATGCATGAACACACACACGTCTTACCTTGTCCCTCAGGTGTTTCTCCGAGCGGATTGACTTCGACTTGAGTGGCGTCGACTTTGAGGAACAGATCATAGAGTCGCTTAATCTGATCTGCAGCCTGTGACAGAAGCACAGAGAGCACTAATTACCCAGCTGCACAGCTCTGAGAGCTTATATAAGCCATTCAAACTACCTTGACATCTCTCAAGCACATCTGAAGACATATATACATTCTGGGTTATATATTGTACACTGTGCAATAATGAGGACGCATCTTTGACCAGACGCTTGCTCCGCTGGTCAGAACGGTCACTGGCAAGACAATGAGAAGTTGCCGTGGAAAACTTCAAACGTGACAGAAATTGATTTGGAGTCAGTAGGGCCATTAACTCAGCAGGGAGTCACGGTGGCAGTTAATGCGTCCCTGCTGAGAGACATGGCAACGTCCAGCAGCTCTCTCCAATTCCCAGCGGCTATGCAAATCAGGCTTACGACTGGAAAACGGCTGGATATTGGATCGTGAGATTTGCTAGTTATATGAGATTTTGTAATACATTGATTTGTTGATGATTTTGTATTTTGTGCTTTTTATAACAGTTTCATAATACTATTATATATATATTTTTTAATCCATAGGTTTTGTAACTTCTCATACATTCATGGAAGATTTCATCAGATTTTTGCATTTCATAATTTTGTGATATTTAAATATGATTTGAAATGCAATTTTATTGAACATTTTAATATTTAATGTCATCCTTTTTGTACATTTTACAATAATTGTATATTTCATACGTTTGTGATACTTTTATGTGATAATTTTATACTTCTGTAACACTGTTGCAAAATATTTTAGAATAATTCATATTTCCATGAAATACTTTTTTAAGCTTTATTTTTTCCATCTGTTCTGCAAAGATTCCCTACTACTTCATGCTTTCGTAATTTCATACTACTTTGTCTTTTAGTTACAATACTGTCATATTTCATATTTTTGTAACACTTTCATGGATCACTTCATACCTCGTAAGCAAACTATTCTGTAACAATTTTGTAAACGTGTTCACATTTCATACGTTTTAGTACTAAACGTGATACTCTTTGTGCGTTTCATATTTCATAAAACGTTCATGATTTAATAGTTTTGTATTTTGCCTTTTAGTAACCAATTTGTTGATTTCCTAATATTTTTTGTATGTCCTCTTTGTAATACTTCAGTGGATTATAATATTATTTTATAGGATTGAATTAAGACTTCATAATGCTTTTACACTTGGTAACAAAATTAAAGCATTTTGGCTTTCCTAACTAAATTTTGCAATGCCATCATATTTCATGTTTGTAATACTTTTGTAGAGTTTGAATATTTCATAATTTTGCAACACTTTTATGGAGATGACCATGACTGATTTATACAGTACTTGTAACACATGTTAAGATTCGTAACAATTCTGAGTTTTAATCAAATATTTTTTTCAAAATACATTTTTGCAATATTTTCAGGTCTATTTCTTTGTAAGGCTTTTTTGTTGTCGTTGTTTAAATCACCTTTTTTTTTTAAATCTGTGGTTGACTAATATTGATGAATATTAATATTGAATATACTAAATAATAATTATATATATATATAATATATATATATTATATATTTTGCCTACTGTGCCTCTAAGTCTTCTGTGCAAAACCGAGAGTATGGATCCTTTTTGACAAATTAAAATGCATGCTCATAATCACAGAAATCTCCTAAATTCCTCAAGATATAAAAAATAAAAGGTAAATGTTATTTTTGCTATTTGATTTTGTTCAATTATTTCATTACTAAAGGCAGCATCTGCATCAGTTTACCACATCTAAGGTTTGACGAGAGGTTAAGACAGGAAAGATAACCGACTGCTTATTGCTCTACACTTTGCTTTTTCATGTGCTTGCTGAAAGCATGTCATCCTAACAAATTCTACTTTCAAAGTGCTTAAGAGCTAAAATGACATCTCCTTTTCCCATAGCCAACGGAAGCGCTTTTGATAATGAGCGCATGCTGACAGAAAACATTGTAGCGCTGCTCTCATCAGCACGCACAGGCGAGCGCCGGCTCTTTGTCAGATCGCTGCACTTCAAAGTGGTGAAGCTGAGTTAACGGTATACTGCATCCCAAACATTCTAATTAGCATTGACTCAAATAGATGCTCGCAAAAGATGCGGTGTAAAAGCATGACTTTAGAAGAGCCAAACTGACAAGCAAGACATTTAACAGTAATTTCCATAATGCCAAGCTTCTCCAATGTCTCCAACAAAATCATACACACAGAGAAACAATGTTGAGAGATTCTATAAGTTAACATGATTTAATTATGACATGAACTACTACAGATTCCATTAAATTGCTTTAAATGTAAGGATGGAAAACACTAATTCTTTACTAAATTTACCTGCCATTAGTTTTAATAGGAATATTTCCTCTATATGTCCTGAAGGGAGATGAGGTTAATATTACACATATGCCTTTTTTAAGAGGTTTCATAGATGCCCCCCTACTTTTTGTAAACAGTGTTTATATATAAAATCAACAGATGGATCTGAAAATAATTGGTAAATCATATTGTAATCTCAATTCACATCTGTACAAATATTTCAGACTTTTATAACACTTATGAATTATTTCATTTCATTCTTTTTAACAAGTGCTGTCAAACGATTACTTATGATTAATCACATCCAAAATAAAAATTATTGTTTACATAATATATGTGTGTTTACTGTGTATATTTGTTATGTATATATATATACTGTAAACACACAAATGCATGTAAATATTTAAGAAAAATGTTATGTTTATATATTAAATATATTTTTATATAATATAAATGATATGAATATAAATACATAAACATGTAAATACTTTAAAAATATATACTGTATGTGTTTATTTATATATACATTATAAATATATAAAGCACACACACATATATTATGTAAACAAAAACTTTTATTTAGGATGCAAATAAAAACATATTTTTAACATGCAATCCTACTTTAACTTTCTGTAAAAATGTATAATACTTCTTGTAATACTTTTATAGAATTTTGGATACTTTAGTATTTCATAGTTTCGCAACACTTTTGTGAAAGATTTTTGTAATACAGTCATATTTTGTATTCTCGCAAAACCTTTGTAGATGAGGAAAAATGTGTCTTTTATTAACATTTTGTAGATTTCCTATATTTCCATATACTTCATGTGTTTGTAATACTTCTGTATATTGTAATATATTTTATGATTTCATAATGATTTCACACATTGTAACAAAATATAAATATGTTGACCTTCTGGAACAATTTAGTATATTTTGTAATGCTTTCATATTTCATACATTGGTAATACTTACATTTTGTAATTCATACTTTTGTAACACGTATAGAAGATTAGATAATGATTTATACAGTACTTTGTAATATATCATTTTCATATTTTGACTTTCCGAAACAATTCCATAGATTTTTATGCTCTTAAATTCCCAGAGCAATATGTAAATGTTAAGTGTCCATAAATATTTGTACAGTTATCTGAACACTAGATTTATCAATAGGAAAACCGCACATTTTGTGAAAATTAGGAAACAGGAGTCACTCAGAGACCCTGTACGAGGGCTTGTTATAAATGCCATTAAATCTTAGAGATTTAAACTTGTGCTTATCGTTTACGGTGAAGGTAGTCACAGCAAATCTGTGACCCGTTTATAGATGGCAGTTTATGTGAACGATGTACCAGCACGAACTGTGATGTCTGCTGAGGTCTACACACGTACAAGAAATATTTAATGACTGTATTGGCAGAGTCACCATGTCAATTACTCTCGCTTTTTCCATGAGCGAAAATGGAGACATAGCGGACGGTTGGGGGGAGGTGATGTACACTCTTAAAAATAAAGGTGCTTCACGATGCCATAGAAGAACCTTTTTGTCTAAATGGTTCCATAAAGAACCTTTAACATCTGAAGAACCTTTCTGTTTGACAAAAGGTTCTTTGTGGTGAAAGAAGGTTCTTCAGATTATAAAAAGGTAAGAAAGAGACGGCTCTTTAAAGAACCTTTGACTGAATGGTTCTTTGTGGAACCAAAAATGGTTCTTCTATGGCATCGCTGAGAAAACCCTTTTGAACCTTTATTTTTAAGAGTGTAAGGTGGGGGCCGCTGTGCTTAACGACACACACTCTAATGGCACAATCTCTTTGGCAGTGATTCAGTCCAAACCCATTACCTGTCTCTCCAACGGTCCTTTGAATCCCAAATTAGCTGCCATACGTAGTGCCTGGTCATCTCGGACCCCCTCGAAAATATCTATGACTTCCTGAGGCAAGAGATGGGAGAGAGAAAGCAAGAGAAAACCAACCATCAGCTAAAATTTGACACCAAAGAAGATTCGGATTAAACTCAACGAGAGCTGCAACTAAGCGCTGGCACCGCAAAAGCCAAACTGAACCGAGGAAAAAAGGGAGAAGAGCGGGAGAACAAGGGCTTTGTAATTAAAGGCCATCTCTAAAAAGTCAAATCCTATACAGAGATAGCACCCACAAGAGAGAATGCATAAAAAACAGACCAAGAGATACAAGAATGAGAAGCAGCGTACATGTCTAATATGGTTTATTCTGTGAAAAAGAAAGACGTTCTTAAAGGAGTATATAACAATTAATATATATTTATATATATAAAATATATATATATATAATGGCGGACAAGGCTACTAATTGCTACATTTTCAAATGTAATATTTGTATTCATTTTCATAGAGATTTAAAGGCATTTCAACTCTGTATTTGTCTATAAATTCTCCAAAAAAACAACAAACAACCAAAAAAAAAAAAAAACCTGCTAACCTAAAACGCAGATTAGTGAAGCATCTAGCTTACGGTATGTATTCAATTCATTTTGCTTCAAAACTGGGCAAGTTTGACATTGTGATTATCTGTGTAATGAATGTTTCGTACTTTCTGAAAAAAGGTATTGTAATGTGTTGGATATTATATGTATTAAATGTACTGTCTAGGTTTGTTTGGTGATGCAGCAGGTCTCTAATCTAAGAAAATTTCTCCCATGGGAGTCAATACAAAAATCTTAACCTACATCAGAGACATTTATTATTGACATACTCAACTTTTAATATATGGCATTTCATACATTTCCATCTACATAATAAATAAATCCTTCTGCTTCTATATTTTGTTTGTAACAACTTATATTTCTTATATATATTGCAAGTTTATTTCAAAACATACAACAACAAAAAAGACCTCTTTAACAGAAAATCACAAAGTAACTCACTCCTACACAATTTCAATCAGATACAACTGAGATACCTTGAAGATGAGCTCTGGAGTGGTGGCAGCCACTTCCTCTATGTCCACACCCCCCTGAGGACTGCCCACCATCACGGGTCCATTACAGGAACGGTCCATCAGGATGGCAAAATATGTTTCCCTGGAGATATCCAGAGCTTCAGCAACCATCACCTGCTCAGCACAAACACCAGGTGAGACGGGATTCATCATTGCGTGTTATCTATTCATTATGGTGTATTAACAGACTTATTTCTGAAGCACAAGTTTACTGGCTGCAGGTCCTACAGCTACTTCTAATACTGGATAATCAGCCATCATGAAGCTCGATGAGACATGGCAAGTGGATAAAGACAGAACCACCAATAACAGGGCTGAAATAACAACTAATACAAAGGTGATTGAAGAGAAGTTACACAAAAGAGGATGAGGGAAGGAACCAGGAAGAAAAGCAAGGGGAGACAAAGGTTTGGTGCTAGCGTTTGTGTACTTGACATGTTCCATAACACTCAATAGAGCCATAACAATCAAATGGATTATGTAGGTTTGAGTCTCGCCTGCAACACAGCCCGATTCTCTTTCTCACCATTAGGTGTTAAGGCCCGTTCACACCAAGGACGATAACTATAAAGATAACGATAAAGATATAGTTCTAAAAATCGTTCTCAATATTAAAGAATAGCAGAGTCCACACCACAACTATAACGATAAAGACAAAGAGAAACTATATCGTTGGACTCACTTTCAAAACTATTTTATTCCAGCTGATGAACGATAAAAAAACATTGACAGCCAATCAGAATCCATCCTGCTATAACGAGCTCGAGAATTTAAAGCGCCAGACGAGCGTGCACTTAGAATAAACAGACGATATCGTTTGCTGGCAACCCTCTACATTGCGAGTAAATCGTTCGCATATGCAACTAAATCTTCACTCTGGGCGACTAAATGATGTCTAATACTAGCCAATGGCTAATAAATTTTCATATTTTACTCGCCAGTGTGTGAGTTGGAGGCTGAGTATAACTTTAGCTCAGATATATTTTCACTCGCCGAACTCAATGACTGAGCGCTTCAGAGTGTCACTCTCCGTCAAGCGATTCTGTGCATTTTTTTCAGTTCATCTGAATGGCATGCGCAAGCGCACCTGTATTTGAGTACCGTGAACTCTAGTGTAAAACGGCGCACAATTCGCCGTCGCTTTCTCTCACACGTGCAAAGTAACTAATTTGCATTCATACATTTTTACCAAGTTTTAATTCTAATTACTAAACTTCTATTATTAAATAATACTTTGATTTCATATGATACGCTTGACTGCTTGATGACTGATGTTAAGAGGTACTTTCAGATATCTAAAAAGCTGTGCCAATTTACAAAAAAACCCCCATATATATATAGATATATATATATATATATATATAATATATATAGTATTTCAGTCTGGCGAAGTAAACTAAAACCAAATGTACTGCCAATGGCGAGTCAATTGCCAAGGTGTCTAGTAGAGGGTGGCTGCGCTGTGGAAGATAAAGCGGAATCTTTTAATTATCGTTCTTGGTTGGGTGAACGAGGCTTTACGTACCCTTTTCACTGACAAATAAAGGTGGCAAAACATGGAAAACAAAACAACACATATAAAACAAAAAAGCACACACACTCGGAACAAGAAAATATAAGAACAATAAAATTAAATTAAATAAAAATAAGGCTAGGCATTTTGTAACATTTTAACATTCAGTAACAGACTACTGTCACTATCTTCAGTTTAAAAAAAAAACCTCAAACAAAAAACAAACAAATAACAATAATTAAAAACATAATAATAATAATAAATAAATAAAAACTTAAACAAAACACACAACTAAAAAACAACTACAACAACAAAAAATTAAACAAATACAATGAATCGTAACACACACAAATATAAAAAATAAAATAAAATGTAGGGGAGATCAGGTGTATTAGTAATATTTTTACATTCAATAACAGACTCCTGTCCTCTCTTTACTGTTAAATAACACACATACACACACACACACAAATATAGATGTACTATAGAGATGGATGGACGGACGGATGGATGGAGTTTTCAATTAGTAACAGTCTACATGAATCTGAGGTGTCATTCATATCTGTCATTCATGTTAACATTTAACCAACAAACTAGAAAATAAAATTATCATCAAAACTTGTCATTAAGTGTTAGTGTAAACTTATGTGATGTGACGTGACATGTGGCCAAGTATGGTGACCCATACTCGGAATTAGCGCTCTGCATTTATCCCATCCAAAGTGCACACACACAGCAGTGAACACACACACACCCGGAGCAGTGGGCAGCCATTTTTGCTGCGGCACCCAGGGAGCAGTTGGGGGTCTGGTGCCTTGCTCAAGGGCACCTCAGTCGTGGTATTGAAGATGGGAGAGAGAGCGCTGTACATTCACTCCCCCCACCTACAATCCCTGCCGGTATGAGACTCGAACCCACAACCTTTGGATTACTAGTCCGACTCTCTAACCATTAGGCCACGACTTCCCAGACTTCCCCCTTTTGGTGAACATTTCACACCAAAAGGGGGAATCACACTCAGGAAGGAAAGAACGTACTGGAGTGTTAATAAGTTGTCATCATTATTGTATAGACTGAAGAAATTTAGTGTTACAATTGCCCTGGTCTCACCTACACATCTCCAGCACCCGAGTCCATTTTTATCCCTTTCATCTTGTGAAGGAGGCAACAAGAAAGTCAAACGTTTGCACCCCTGTTCATTCTATTTCCTGCATTGTCCTTCCATCTATTTTATCCTTTACTCTATTTCCTCACTTCACAGTCTATTACAGCAGAAAAGAAAGAGAGAAGGCCAACAAGACAAGACTGTGCTAACATAGCTGGGTGAAAAACGGCACATTAACGCAGAGTCCTGACGGCACACTGACAGCTCACAAGCAGCATTCCTCTCTGAGACTGACAACACAATTACATCCTTTTAACACCACTCATATTCAAACCCTCATCCATATACAATCCCCTCTAGGGCTGAGAGCTATAAAGAGTACAAAATAAAATCTATTCAATACATATTTATTTCAACCAAACAGCCATCAGCCATTGACCTACATATATAAAAAGTAAAAAACAGCAACAACAAAACAATTATTTATACACACACTACCATTCAAAAGTTAGGAGTTAGTAAGATTGTATAATGTTTTTGAAGGATGTCTCTTATGTTCACTAAGGATGCATTTATTTGCCACAAAATAAAGTGAAAACTGTTATATTGTACAGTCATATTCTTTTTTAATTTATTTTAAAACGTCTTCATTTCGCGTGGTGGTTACAGCTGAATTTTCAGCATCATTCTATGTGTGACCCTGGACCACAAAACCAGTCTTAAGTCACTTGGGTAGATTTTTAGCAATAGCCAAAAAAGCATTGTACGGGTCAAAATTATCGATTTTTCTTTTAAATCATTAGAATATTAAAGATCATGTTCCATGAAGATATTTTGTAAATTTCCTACCATAAATATATCAAAACTTCATTTTTGATTAGTAATATGCATTGCTGAGAACTTCATTTGGACAACATTAAAGGTGATTTTCTCAGTATTTAGATTTTTTTGCACTCTCAGATTCCAGATTTTCAAATAGTTGTATCTCGGCTTTTATATCATATATAAATATTATTTATTCAGCTTTCAGTTGATGTATAAATCTCAATTTCAAAAAATGTTACCCTTATGACTGGTTTTGTGATCCAGGGTCACATATAATAAATTTTTTTCACATGACCAATTTTTGCTCATATATTATATGAATCCTATTTCCAGATCCGAATCGCTTCTGTGAAGTATGACAACATCTTCTGAAGGCTTACAGGAGGACACAATTTTACAAAACATCTTTTTCTTTTTTCCTCTCAATAAACCGATACTGTATTCTGAATTCATGAGGAAAACCTCATTATGCAATAACGCATCCATGTGCGAAGGAAACCAGAGGGCTCTTGAATAGCAAATGTGACACTCTCTCAAATGCAGCGAGAGAAGTTTGTGGGGAGATGCTACACGCTCGAGCTGGCATTTCAAAAGCATTTCTTTATTTTCGCTTATATCCCACCTCTGTTCCTCCTCACCACCTCCCTTTATGAAACCTTTATGAATATGCACTTCCACCCCCCGTGGCTGTTTCTCGGGCAGGAAAAAGACAAAAATGGGATGTCGTCATTGTGCAAAAAGTTTTGGGGCGGTCGCGTGAGGGGGAGCTGGTGGGAATAAAAGCGGATGATAATGAGGAGCTCTAGGCCGCGTTTAAAGATGAGAGGACAAACACGTGGTAAGTGCAGGAAGCCATCATTACCTCCTGAGGGGGAGAGAGATAAACAGTGATAAACATACAGGGTGGTTGTAGGAGAATGCCGGTCTGTGTGGGTGTCAGACATAGAGAGAAGCAGAGAAAGAGGGAGGAAAATGATATTTCTGCTTGTTAGTGACACATTGAAATGGCTGTTTACCAACATTCCCTGCACAACGAGGTCTGACTCAAACGGTTTATTCATCTCAATGACCTACGACACCTAACTCAGCTAACAGCGAAAGAATATTTCTTTAAAAAAATGACAGAAAGGAAAAAAAAAAGTGTATCTTTAAATGGTATTATACAGCTTTCTCCTGCAGCCAGGAAGACAAGGAGAATGGAGAGAGAGAGAGAGAGAATTTCATTTCCAAGTGCAAAAGCGATTATTTATTCAAAGGAACAACATTAAAAAAGAGATAATATGCCAGAGATAAACAAAGTGCTTTCTTTAATACCGTTTTCACTTTCACTCCTTCCTTAGGGGTCTGCTTGGTGGTCAGACTGAAGCCGAGCATCTTACCGGCCAACTCTCCAACAACAGCAGGACTGAAAGAGAGACATTTTTATACTTTTCATTTATTGTGACTTTCAAAAATAACCATTGCTGTACTAATACATATATGCGTATATATTATATATTAGATATATAATAGATATATAATGAATGCATGCATGTAGCGGTATCTCACCACTTAGACTTGGCGTACAGTTGATCCGTTGGATCATGATTTTTGTTTAAGAGTGGTTTCTGAAAAGTTTATTTTTTGTTTTTTTTAGAGAACAGTATTAATTATAGACTGCTATTAATTTATAGATCAAAACTCTGTTGTAAATATGTATCTTTAATTACTGTACCTTTAGCTGTCATACGAACAGCTAAGCTGTAACAAACTATTGTCAGTCTCACAAACCTAAAATATACATCACAGTAAACAATCTCAATTCATTTGAAATTGACTCGACTCAGTGAGGGAGTCAGTTGTGAGCTCAAAGGAATGAAAGAGGAATGATTATAGTATACACTACATGACTTTAGGCCTGATCTTTACTCGCTGACAGTTTTCTGGAGATAGTAGACACATGACTGACGATACATGGTGTGAATTATCAAAGACACCATCTGAGACAGGTACTGATGCCTGAGAAATATTTCCCAAGCTAAATATCTGAACCTGTCTGTGATGAGTTTTGACTGGAAATGACATCGGTGATGACCTACAGCCAACGAGAGAGAGCCACGGAACATGGGAAATTTCAGGGGGAGGATTTGTAGTTTTACGAGAGTTCCTTTATGATTCCTCGCGCATGCATTTTGTAAATGAAAGAGTTGTCAGGAATTCTTCCATGGTAAATATTGTGTAATGTGACCCCCAGTCACATTCACTTACACGATGAAGTCAGAAAACTTTTCAATCTACAAATCACCATTTACCATGAATTTACTGTAGTAACACTAACTGAGAATTGTATTATATTATTAATGTAGACATGTATAAAATGTATTAAAGGAGTAATGGGATATAGATATTTTTGTGTACTTAGACTACTGTTTTTCATACAAATACCTAGAAACCATACAGTTGCATTTTTACCATGGTGTTGAGGTGCTATATGCGTGCGTTTAACTGTGGTTATCATGATCTAAATGTATACTACTGCGGAAGACCAATGGTTAATTTTAATAAAACTCAGTTAGAATAATTTTTAAAAATGAGGTTGTTTAATTTTTACAGATGTTACTGTTTTTGACAATGAACATCAATTTACATCTGCATCCTTACTCAAGCTACTACAACTACTGTAGATATTTTTGTAATATTATTAATATTGCTGCTTGCACTGCAAACTGTGCTGAAAATACATGTCATCAAAGACAGGCAAAACAAACCTGTTTCTTGATTTGAAACAATATCACCCATTAGAACACGCAGAAACTAAGAAATGAATTTT
Organism: Sinocyclocheilus anophthalmus; assembly: GCA_018155175.1. Lineage (NCBI taxonomy): Eukaryota > Metazoa > Chordata > Actinopteri > Cypriniformes > Cyprinidae > Sinocyclocheilus > Sinocyclocheilus anophthalmus. Next base: position 225,236 of record JADLZN010010672.1, on the reverse strand, counting down.
TCTATTAAGATATTTATTTTGTTAAAGAAAAAAAATGACTGGAAAAGTGTAAAGAATTCAAAAATATGAAGCGCTTGTCATGTTCTGATCATAAAGAGTAGTTTAAAACCACAATTAATTGTTTGGTTTCTACAACTTTCATTTTGGAGCAAAAATTCTGCCTTTAAACTGGAAAGAAATAAAGATTTTAAATTTATCGTGATAATTATCGATATCAACTCGTATGAAAAATGTTATCATGATTTTTTTTGGCAGTATCGCCCAGCCCTACATGCAGGAAACACTGATGCAAGATGATATCTGATCAAACTGTATGTGGACACAAGTTTTCCCAGACTATTATGTTTTTTTCGCAACTGTGATTATTTTATTCAGTTAATGCATGTGTGCTAATATAAAGAGCTGTGGTGCTCAATTTGCTGATCACGTATCTCTCTCTCTGCATCATCTTTTTATTGTACTACAAATAACAATGGTACAGGCAAACAACATCAAAAAAATAAGTTTTAGTTTAAGAAAGGCATACTAGCGAACTCTCGAGGATCTCTCAGGGCCACAAAAAGCACTGCTCATTTGCTAGATAAAACAGATCAGGCTGCGTTTCAGAGTGTTTTCTCTGGCCGATTCTCTTCATCCCGAATGCCAAAGTACACTACGTGACAGTGATACACGACGCAGGCATTCAGTCATAAATCAGCCCCTACTTGAGGAAAACTCATGGCTTTCTGGTAAAGTTTTCAGAGATTGCTATATTTCAAACGTCTCCCTCATTCTCAAGGGTTTTTTTTTTTTATACAACATTTTTATAGTTTCTATAACACTTATAATTTGTTCAGCTAAGGAATCCATCATTCAACTGAGTTTTAAGGACATCACAAATGCTGAGGGTAGAGTGATATTCTGCTCTATATTCTTGGTGAGAAATACAGGGTATCAAAGAATGACAGCGGTTTTAAGAGGAATGAAGGACAGGAAAACAGGATCTATATTTTCTCAGAAAATAGGTCTAGGCAGGTACTCACTCTTTTGTTAAATGCACCCCTCCTTTCAGGCCGCTGTCGAACACTCCTTTGCCTCTTCCTCCCGCTAAAATCTGAGCTTTCAGGACAATCTCCTTCGCTTCTAAAGTGACAAAAGTGATAAAAAAAAAGGTTAGAGCCCCAAGATGCCAAGAAAAAAGGTGTGCCAGATACAATGTAGCGCTTAGCAAGTGACACAGTTCGAATCTGGCCCTTAAGAGACTCACACAATACATAACCTCAACAAACACACAGATAAACAAGCAAGAGAAAAAACAAATGAGATCGGAAGAGGAGTTGGTGTTTTCAGCTGTAATTTGATTTTAAATATTACGCTGATCTCCACAGGCATGTTTTGATGATGCGTCTTCCAAAGCGGTTGGCAATTTTGTCATTATTTCTTTCATCACGGAAACATCACTGAGATGGAAGCACAAGGGTGAGGAAATAATAGCTTGTCATGAGAAACTATGTTGAAACATTTGATCAATATTGTGGTATATGAATCATTTTATCCAATTTTGTGAAAAGGACCATATACTGCGACTGTAGAGTGACTGAGATTAAAAGAACCTCAGAGATTTTTTTTATTACTCTACAAGGGTGTGCAATTTATATATTGTATTCTCTATACTTGACATTTTTTACACACATTTTCCAAAAGGTAAGCTGGAGTAACTAACTGAAAAAGTGCTGTGTCATATACCTGGGAAAAAATCTGGAATATTTTTTTATTTCTAAAAACAAACAAATAAATAATTGAATAAATGAATTAATTAATAATTAAAGAAATTCAATTATTACATTTTTAATCATTTAATAGTAACAAAGAAAGAAAGAAAGAAAGCAAGTGACTGACAGGTGCTCTAAACCAACTGAAGCACCTGGAAGACAAAAGCAGAGCTCTGTCAAAATATAAATATACAATTTTAAATATGCTTTTAATTATTAGTGCTGAAAAGTATTGATAACAATAGCACAGAATAGGGGTGGGCAATATGACCGAAATCTTATACCACGACATAATTTTGTTTCACAGTAACTATCTATCTATCTATCTATCTATTATTATTCTAATCTATCTATGCTATCCTCTATCTATCTATCCTAAACAATATAGCTTATTTTTGCTTTAAATAAGGTCTTTATGATATCAAAATTTTGGATACCATAGACATTTCATAATTTCAGAAAAAATTAATACTAGCCTTAAAAAAAAACATAAAAAAGTAAACAGTCAGCGATTAAATAAGAATAAGAAACTATTTACAAGCAATAGGACAAAAAAAACTACAGTAGAACAAATAAATAAGAAATGCTACATACACTGTATAAAGTAATCAACTGTATAAAAACACTGCATATTTACTGTGTAAATTAAATGTATGTCTTCTTATTAAAGGGGTCATATGAGTTGCTAAAAAAACATTATTTTATTTGGTGTAATGAAATGTGTTTTAAGGTAAAAAAAAACACATTATTTTTCCACATATTGTCCATTATGTTTCTCCTCTATGCCCCGCCTTTCTTCAAAACCATGTGTGCATTTGTGATCGGAGAAATGACAAACTACAAGTGCTACTCTACACTGCTCAAAACTCAGTGAATCGTCAGTGGCAAAATTCTTTAAATATAAAAAAAATTACTTACAGTATTTGAGTCAGAACAGCCAGCATTGTAGTCTACTCTACCAGATAGGAAACAGTCCTCCATAAAATGTGTTGCACACATCTGGATATTTGGGTTGAGCTGTTCTGGAACAGTGTTGTAAAAACAACTTAACCACTGATTTCTAGTCATGTTCTCTTTTGGAAGTTCAAACAAAGTAGTTTCGCTTTCACAATGAAAACACAGCGGCAACACGGCGAGCTAGAGTGAGCCGGAGGACTAGAGTGAGCGGAGGCGGATGGCGGCTCGAGTGCGCGGCGGCATAGAGTGAGCGGAGACGGCTTGAATGGTGAGCACGGCCGGCGGGCGGGCTTGCGCGGCAAACACATGTGAAGCCCCCCCCCACTGGGCTGGACTTGCTTCATCCAACGGTGAAAGCCAATCGGGATCCACAGCAGCGAGTTGAGTATTTCATTGTGACCCGCACGGATCAGCTAGGCCAGGCATGACAAAGCGGTTATGTCATCTTTTGGAAGGACAAACAAAGTAGTTTCGCTTTCACAACGAAACACACAGCCCCTTCACGACATGGCGGCGGCAGCAACAACAACAAAACTACAGCGAGAATCAATAAAGTTACGCCTTCTTTCTTTGCATGAAATTTGGGCGGTGTTATGCAAATCTTCCCACTTTGTGACGTAAACATGTGGGGGCGTGTTAGAATGAGCTGTTTTAGGAAGGCGTGTTTGACTCTTATCTTTTATAAAGAATATATCTTTGGATTTGAGACTTTAGTTTTTTGCAACTTTACAGATCTCTTATGCACCAAGAGATTGTAACACTCAAAAGAGAAAGGACAAATTTAAATCGCATCATATGACCCCTTTAAGCAACAAAAAGTGATAGCAAGAGCAGTGGAGATTTTCTCTCTTTTGTTGTTTGATTAACATGGAATGGCAGGGACAGCAGGAGGGGAATAAAAGTTTAGACTGCCTGTCATCTCTTTAAAGAGCTGTTACCTGCTCAATATACTTTCAAAGGTTCCTTCTCAGCTGTTTGCTTTCACTTAAGACCTAAATTACTGTATTTACGAAGATACTTGCAAAGAGGGGCATTTTGACACATACAAGCGCGTGTATTTAACCGATTCAATACTCTTGCGCTCTTGTGAACACCGTCTTCACGTGCGCGTGCCTCTCAGAAACTCTCAGAAGTGCTGATTGCATTTCAATGGATTAAAATCACTTGTTTTTAAACCGCAATGCTTAAAAACTCATGCAAATGATACCACAGCAATGTCACGTGAGCATGTAACCACGATAGAGACGATAGTCCAAAACCTCTACCGGTTGACAAATTTCTACCACCCCTAGTACAGAACTATAGTGTATATATGTTATTTTTAATCACTTCAACACTTTTTGAGAATATTTCAAACAGGGCAGGAAATGATGAAGAACAGTGTAGAATGGTATTCAGATTAGAACCCACAATGCACAACATCTTAACATGATGGAGCATGAAGTCCTCGGCTCCCACATAAGTCATTCTTAAAGAGCCACGCCGCTCTTCATGGCCCTCGGGGTGGACGTTAAGAGTTCTCACACTTTAGGTGCTGATTAAGACTCGCTATCACCGCTGCGTCTCAACCAAACCACAACTCAGCCATTGACTTGAGCGCATGCATAATTTATCACTGCCACACAGAGCTGATAGCATTGATCATGTGAGCGACTGTGAGAGATAAGAATGCAGAAGTGGCAAAAACAGAGATACGGAAGCCGCTGGATCACTTAATCTAAACTAAGAGAGATATAACAACTGAGGAGAGGCAGGCGAGGGTGAAGATTTAGCAAAACACCTCTTGTCCCGATAAGAGATCTGATAGTGTTAGACAGGAAACTCCTGCACATGGGAATGTGATGAGCGCTACAGAGAGCCAGAGATGAGAGTGATATGGAATGAGTGAAAGAGAGAGACATTAGGCGCATTTCCGTTACCCTTCAAATTGCGCAAATTGAAATTGCGAATTGAAAATACGCCTAATGGAAACGCGCCAATTTCGCAAAAACTCCCATATATCACAAAAAAAGATTTTGTGATCGCATGAGGTGGTCTTTCAGGTGATGCGAAAAAGGATTATTTCGCAAAACTGCAATGGAAATGGCTTTTTTTGCATTTACAGGTCACATGGCATACGTAAAAAGTCATATGATCATTCTTCAATGTACTATAACCTCCAAGAAACACTTCATAAGTGGCCGCGCTCCAGTATAAGGGGCTTTCCCTACTATTAATACTTAGACTATTTACACTGCACACGTCTGCGGTGCAGTGTGGCTCTGATACGATCACTGAAGCCGATTACGGCTACTCAATGCTTGTTTTTATGTTTTTATACAGTCTATGGTTTATTACAGCCACGCCACGCACGTTTCTGAAGCATCTCTCTGTGCTGCTTCTGTAAAGATAAACGCATAAGCCTCCTTTGAATAAATAAAGCCAAAATCAGTCAAAAATCCCACCAAAAGCCGTGCCATGACTTATCGCGAGAGAGAGGCAAAAAGGTTAGTTTAGCCGAACATAAACATTGGTTATGGAAACGCACGTCCAGTTCGCAAACTTTTATCGACATTCAGAAAATATCGCCAAAGTTTTGCGCAAATCTGTAATGGAAACGCGCCAATTGAGATAGAAAGAAAGACAGATTACACATGGACTGAGTGTTTAGCAAAAACCGATGTGAAAAATAATAATGCCAATTTTCATTTTTGAGTAAACTATCCCTTTTATTACCAGAAAAGTTATGCACTGATGGTCTATGTGGAGAACAACTTTTCATTAACCATTCAGGCATGTACAGTACAAGGCTAGAAAAATGCAATGCAAAATGTCTGTTGACAAAAAAATTGAGCAAGAAGGAAACAACATAATTAGTTCACTGTATTTTAGACACGTGTGACTTCATGAACAGTCAAATACATACATTGTTAGCAGGAAAATGCAGAAATCAAACACCCCTGTGGATTTTGTGTATTTAGCTGCTAAGCTACTAGGCTAAACTGTTAACTAGAGAAGCTCTTTTGGAGGTGGAATGGGAAATGCAGCAATATTCATAAACACACACACACACAAGTTTGTGTGAACAACAGATGTGCTTTAACAGAAGGGTTTATTCAGCCATTTTACATTATTTAATGGATTTTTGTGAGAGGGCTTGAGATTAATAAACTAACTCATTAAAATTGCCCCCATTATAACAGTTATAGTTGCTAAAACATTTTGTGAGAATAGTACAGTCAAAGCGCTGTAAGATACTACACATATTTGATTTTACTTAATTAAAAAAAATGAATATAATTATAGTTGCACTACCATTCAAAGGGGTTGGTATGTATTTTTTTTATTTGTATGCTTATTTTTTATGCTTACTAAAACTGCATTTATTTGATCAAAAATATAGTAAAAACAGTAATATTGTGAAATGTTATTATGAACGGTTTTCTATTTTAATATATTTTAAAATGCAATTTATTCCTGTGATGGAAAGCTGAATTTTCAGCATCATTACTCCAGTCTTCAGTGTCAAAAATCACTCTAATATGCTGAATTAGAGGTTGGTATGTATTATTATGTTAAAAACTTGTGTTATTATGTTATGTTAAAAACTGTTGTGCTGCTTAATATTTTTTTTTTTGTGGAAACGGTGATAATATTTTTTCAGGATTCCTTAGTGAATAAAAAGTAAAGCATTTATTTGAAATAGTAACATTTATTGTCATTTTTAAATATTTATTTCTAGTAAAAGTATTCATTTCTTTAAATAAATGCATACTGAGCTCAAAATTTTGACCGGTAGTATCTGTATTACATTTGCGGATTGTAAGTACTGTACAGTCCTCTATTTCTGCATGCATATCAATTTGTAGAAATATATACATGTATATCATAATTATCAAATAAAGTACTGGATGGTATCCAGAATCTCAGCACGTTACGTGCAATCCATCACTTCATGTCAATTATCTCTATTTAGCGAGTGCAGAAGTAATGCCCATGCCAAATGGTGCACTTTAATTCACAGCATCCTTATTTCTCATAGATTAATGATGTGAGCAGCAAATTAAAAAGTGGAGGAAGTACATGGCCCGTGGCTTTATGGTTTTAAAATTATTTAATATATGATACACTTTTTTTATTTTACACTTTGTAACACCTTACAGTTTAACACTCATGTTGACAATTTAATTCACCCATCACAAAGTGACACTTCAAATGCCTTCAAGAAAGAAAGCTGCCTTTTTGATTGTTTAACCTGAAGCTACACATCAAGTTACATCTTAAGATGATATATGAAGTTAATGCAGACATTTTTCTCTCTAGGAACAGCCTGGAGCTCCAGGTGCAAGACCTACATTGTCTTCTCAAGATCAACAGACCACAAAAGCCTCAAAGGCAGGTTATTTTTTTTCAACAACAGTATTTATGTGCATGTTGTGTATGCCTGCTTTTGCTACTTTTGTGTACAATACAATAAATGTCAAATGAATGTTCTGTGGGCTGAGGCAGAGACGGGCCGAGTGATAACTAAGAGAAAACACATTTTGTCACCTTATACTAAAAATGTATTTTTAGGAAGTGTGGGTTGGTATATACTCACACTTTGTTGCAAAAATAAGACATAGTTGGCAAAGTGTTCTGTATTGCAATGGCATGCTCATGTTTGAAAAAAAAAATAGAAGCTGTATTTATCACTTTATTTTTATTTGTAATTTATTTATTTTTGAACACACATTGATAGCTGCATTTTTAACAGAATTAAGACCTTATTTGATATTTGTTATAATTTACTGTGCAAAATGTATTTAATACAATAAAATAAAATGAAATTGTATTTATTAAATAGTAATTAATTAGTGATGTTCATCAGGGAAACACAATGTAATTGCCTTATGTCACGTCCATGTTATTTTAGTATCATTGAGATACTATTTTAGTTTTAATTCATATATTGAATCAGGGTTATTTTCAGATTTTCCGGGTATTTTTTTTAGTCAAGTTAGTTTGGAGGTTCTTGTCTTTTATATCTATATACTGTATGTGTGTGTGGAGTGGCTGTGTGTGGGGGTGTCTAGTTGTACAGTTAATTCGATTCGAGTTTAATTTAATTTTAGTTATTTCAGTACATCAAGTTAAACTCAATTCAAATATTGTCTTGGCATATAGCTGAAATGTATGTAGTTTCAGTTCTACTTAACTATAAGAGCATTGGAATCTCATTCAGATATACAATACAAAGTTTAAGAATAAATACAAATATTTACCCTTTTTTAATACTAAAGTTAAGATATTTGATAAAATAAAGAGAGATTAATGCTTTAAGACTTATAGATGCCTTGTAACAATAATAGATCCATATATGTAGTCTATATCCTTACTAGTCAATACTTTATTAAAACATATTTAATTAAATATTTCATGAAGTTATCTTGTATCATTACTAACATGTCATTGCGCCATACATCTAATGACATGAAAATCAATTTTCTTGAAAGCTAGCATCACCTTTAAGTGTGCCAAATTATCAAAGGTCGACTTCACAAACAAAACGTCCAATACTGTGTTTGTTCGGTAACACTGTTTGATTATCTCATTAATTAACTCAACCGAATGCTAAATAAACATACGCTGTTAATTCAGGGTATAATTTGCATTACTGTCATTTCATAATTTTAAATGAGGGCAAAAATAAAGTATAAAAAATTGCCCATGAGCAAGAGTTTAAAATAAACAAATAAACTGCTGCCTACTGAAGTGAAACGCTAATATTTTCTTGCCCTAACATACTATTTAGAAGAAAAAAATACATGTAGAAGCAAATATGTCTGTACAGTTCATATGGCATCCGAAGTAATTGCAGTAATACAGACCTCGCAATTCCTCATTAGTTCAAATGAACTTGAAGCTCATGTACCAATGACAGCAGTCAGTAGTTCAGCGCTGGGTTGCTGCTTCTGCTTCACTGTTTCTTATTTTCTGAGTCCCTAATGTCTCTCTGGCTGTGGACATGACTGCAGGGTACGAGACACCGAGCGTGTCCTGTTGTTTGATATTCAGTGAGAGCAATGGGGCTGCGGTAATGGGGTGTGGAGCGGGGTTCAGGGGAAACAGTGCCGTTTCAGACAGCTGAGAGAAAACAAGGGGAAGTCAAGATCCCTCATGTGTGTTTAAAGCCATAAAATGGGTTGAGACAATGAAAAACATACTAAACAGGAGGACTGAGTTGGGGGACGTACTGTTTACTGAAGATAATGTTTTGCTATAGGGCAAATATTAGTAAATGAAACATCCCAAGATAATAGGGTCACAGGATCTACCTTCTGTGTGCATCACAGTCACTGCGATTGCACACAATTTGTGATCAAATCAAATAATGAGTATTATTTTTACTCATGCAATGGAAAACATCATTTGCTCAGAAAAACCATCATCAAAAACATCAATAGCACTATTCGGACAGGATTTGTTTTCTAAATGACATGCAAGTTACAAAGTTTAAAAACCAAACCAACAACTGTTATTTTACCCCCAAAAAACCTGGCAAAAGGCTTTAAGTCCATTGAGGGTGCACTAGACAGAGCAATAAGACAATTGGTTTTATGTACCGTAACCAAGGTAAGTAAGTTCATTAGATAGATAGACAGACAGACAGACAATTTATTAGTGACATTAACAAAAGCAACATTTTATAAGATTTTTCTTCTTGTTGAAATTAATTAATGATTTATTAAACTAATTAAAAGTACACAAAAAAGAGAAAATGCTGTTCTTCTAAACGTCCTACTCCTTAAAAATAAAAAATGTTTCATGGTTTCCACAAAAAAATTAAGAAGCACAACTGTTTTAACATTGATAATAGTAAGAAATGTTCCATGAGCACCAAATCTGCATATTAGAATGCTTTCTGAAGGATCATTTGACACTGAAGACAATTAAAATATATTAAAATAGGAACCATTTTAAATTGTAATAATAATAATAATAATAGCAATCAAAATATTACATTGTTACTGTATTGTTGTTCAAATATAATAATACAGTTGTAACAAAATATGCAATGAAATCCTTGAGAGTCAGAATCGATACCCAGGCCTAACAGGCAAGCAAATAAAAAACTTAAAGCAACATTTCTTTATACCATAATGCATAAATACTGTCTTTCTCTGTCCTAATTTGTTGTTGGATGATAAACAGAGCACAGCTCTGGCTCGAGTGCTTGACCTGTGTGAGCATCAGCATCTGCTCCTGCATGCACAGGAACAAGTCTGGTGAGTGGAACAATGATCTGGCTCTAACTCCTGTCTAATGATGCCTGTCTGCTTGGAAACAGAGCAGAGGTTGATAAGAGAGGGCCACTTCTTCTGTCTCAAGTTTCATGCGTGTTATTTCAACTTCAGCTGTCACCACATCACTGACAGCTGAGTTCTTGTTAAATTCATCCAGCTGCTCCTCATCACAATCCTTCATAATGATCTCCCACCTCCATTAGAGTATTGCTGCAAAATAAAGAACCTGCCAAAAAACCTTGCGTACCACCTGAACAGGCTGGAGAAGAGGGCAACTAGGTTACCTCGAGTCTCTTGAATGTATTCAAAATTTCACAAGATAAGACAGAAAGTCACACAGCGCTCAAGAAAATGAACACTGTATGCTAATTTGTTTTATGTCACTATCGTCTCGTATACAGTAAATGGATCCATAATTTGCAGTTTCCTAAAGTACACTAAATGCAAAATTAAGAAACCAAATTATATAAAACTAAATTGTTGTGCTCTTGTGCTGCAGCAAAAACTTTAAGTTTGTAAGAATTCAAATGCTTTTAAAATACAGCATATTAAAGATTAGATTCCTGAAGTAAAAACTGTAGGGCTTGGAAGGCTGCTAAGAAATACATATTAAGTTTTAGGTAATCTTACGTTTTTAGGCTTTAAAGACTTAGCATGCGTCAGACGTCTGTACAAGAATTAACAACACAGCACCACCTTTGCAGGGTGAAGGCTTAAAGAAATGAAAGAAATATAAAAACATTAATTTAGTAGAGGACTAAAATTCTGTCAGTAAGACAAAGAGAGTTGAAGTTGTTAAGTTACATTTAAATAAGCATACGTAATTTTAAATTTAAATCTAAAGTTTAAGAAAAAAGGCTGAAATTACAAAAGAAAAAAATGTTTAAATAAAGTCTATATGTTAAAGGGGTGCTATTATGCTTTTTCACTTTTTCAACTTTAGTTAGTCTGTAATGTTGCTGTTTGAGCATAAAAAAGATCTGCAAAGTTACAAAGTTAGTACACTTCAAAAGGAGATATTTTATTGAACAGAAATCACTTTTCAAAAACTACAACGAAGGACTCGTTTGGACTACAACGCATATTTTCCAGGGTTTTTAGATATCACAAATATCGACGAATGGGATGAGACCTGATTGAGCTGCACTAGAGAAGGCAACGAGTGTTATCACTATTATGTCGGAGACACTTTCCCAAGACAGACAAACTTAGAGTGATTACAATCATCCGAGTTTAAATCGTGCTCAAATTGATTTGATTTTGACGCAATATTTACACTGAAGCTCGCAGGAGGCGGCTATGGTAAGGGGCACGACATTTCCCGACCAGGCGCCGAGTGCTGCCAAGTTCTACAAAAACGCACTGGGACAGCTAACCAATCACAGCACATTTCGTATTTCAGAAGGCGGGCCTTCATTTGATTCAGGAACTATTCGAGCCGTTCATGCCAGACTGGGGAGAGAGGTGCTGTAATAATGTAAAATATGTGAAAAATAATGTGTTTTTCGAACAACCTAGTATGAGAGCCTGTTCTAGTACACCCCCAAAACAAAATCAAGACTTTGTAAAAGAGCATAATAGGACCCCTTTAAGTGGTTTGTGACTTAATTCCTATTGAGACAAAGTTTGTGTGGAGTATTTACAGTATATTGTAAGAATCTTTTTTAAAAAATAGGCTATAGGCCTTAGTTACGTCACAGCCATCAACTATGATGTGCTACTTACTAGTCATTGCTTTCTCATTCTAGACTGCATTTGATTGGATGAAAATCTGCAATGCAGGATGAGTCATCAATTATTTTGGTCTGTTTTTTTCAAAAGGAAAAGACTGTAAATTGTATGCATTTATCTGCTAAAGTGATTGTTTATGAGCACACTAGCATATGTGACTCTGGACCACAAAACCAGTCATAAGGGTAAATTTTTCGAAATTGAGATTTATACATCATCTGAAAGCGAAATAAATAAACTTTCCATTGATGTATGGTTTGTTAGGATAGGATAATATTTGGCCGAGATACAACTATTTGAAAAATCTAAATGTTGAGAAAATCGCCTTTAAAGTTGTCCAAATTTAAGGTTCTAGGAAAAAAACATGCATAAAAAATTATCAATCAAAAATTAAGTTTTAATATATTGACAGTAGGAAATTTACAAAATATCTTCATGGAACGTGATCTTTACTTATTATCCTAATGATTTTTGGCATAAAAGAAAAATCAATAATTTTGACCCATACAATGTATTTTTGGCTATTGCTACAAACATAGCCCAGCAACTTAAGACTGCTTTTGTGGTCCAGGGTCACATAGAGCATGTTACAAAGCCTCAGTCACCAAACCAAAATTCAGATTTTATTAGGAGAAAACAACCAAGAATTTGAAGAAAAATCAATACAGTGCTGCTTTGCAAGCACTATAATAAATAGTTCGAAGAACTCAGATGAATAGGACTTAAAGGTTAAAGTTTCAGAAGAAACAGGAGCTTTGGACCCATTAAAATTCCACCTTTTATCATATCCATTGGTCCACACAAATCCAGCAAGCACAGAACTGAAATTCTGCTTTCACAATTATCTCAGTCTTACACAGCCTCTTAAAAAAATCTATATTTAGCATTCCAGACTCCATCTGTAAGCATTTTTCATACATTTTCATCATCTTCTCTCTTCTTATAGCCATCTCGTCCTCCATTCTCCGCCTGTCCGCAGCAACATCTGGCAGCGAGAACATTCTGCTGCTGCAGGAAACGGCAAATCTGTTCACCGTGCCCTTGAGCGTGGCACATTAACCTTCCCTCAAATCTCACCCACCTGCATCAGACACGGTGAATGGAAACACGCCGGGTACGTGGCGTGCAAATAGTATTAAAGCTTTTCAGCGTGCTTGTTTTCTGCGAGGAAAAGAGGTGAAATTAAATGAAACTTGATTTTGCATGGTGAAAATAATAAACTAGCACGAGAATGGTTGTTTTTTAGGGTTCCAGCTAGGTGATGATGGTAAGAACATTCCACGCATCATCCATTTTTTCTGCATGACAGCATTGTGTGCTGAAATCCTGTCAGTCCTGATGCATTCTGGGAACTTATGCAGTGGTACAGCTTCATAGAATGATACCGCTGACTAGTCAAAATGTCAGCGACTTTGCTGAAGCTCACATTCACTCATATAACTTTAGCTGACTGACATGTTATTTCCAAAGTAGTTACCTCCAAAGCTTAGGTGATTTTTCATGTCTAGACAATCAAACGAAAGTCTAATTAGTTGTTAGTACACTACATAAACACCAACCAAACTAATTTAAGCACCGAAACTTTGTTTACAAAATCTTTGACGTGCTTTGCCTCAAATTTAACGTTTTGAGTTAATTGTACAGATGATCAACTGTCAGTTTCACAAGCGCTAACAAGATACAGATTGGTTATCCCTCTGAGGTCGATTAACGCGGATACGCGTTTTGTGGCATCTTCTCCTGATCACAACGAAAATAACTTAAATTACACTTCATTTGTGATCTAAGATAAGAGCACTACATTAATCGAATCTGTAAAGGGTTTACTTTTATTTGTGTGCACTCACAATATCAAGAACTTTTTTTTTGTAAAATAAAGAAAACAAATAGGGTGTGCTGTCTGCCGCTTTGGTCTGCGTAATCTTTATTTAGAGACGCGTCATTAAAATGAACTGTAACTCAGCAAATACTCAACAAAGAGACATGAGAGAGATATCTATAGAAAGCTTGACATGTCTACTTTTAAACTAAGCAAGTCTTATCGAAAGCAAATATTCTGTGATAAAGTAATCCATATGAAACCAACGCGATGTCCAGTTTTTCACATCTCCCTTCATTATCTCTAATACGACCACGCCCACGCGCTGAGCGCTATAGATATTATAATCATCCACGTGAATTTACGCGACGCCGGCGCGCGCGTGTAAAACACCCAAACAGTAAACACCCACGGAACCAACAGCAGCAAGTTGTACGGTTCGCGTCGCCGCGAGAGGAAAATTACACAATTCACGATCACCTCAAGACAAGCTTTGGATTAATCTCAGGAGAAAAAAAAACACTTGAGTAAGCGTTTTCTGAACTACTTGGATTTAGTTTCACATACAAAGTACCATTTTACTAGTTAGACTTTGCTCCAAACTATAAGTCCTGCCTAAATTTATAATAAAGGAAACTATGAAGTTTTCATTTCACAGCATCTAAATGTCACGAATTGCCAGGTGTTTTTTTTGTTATAACAGACAGAATCATGATATATAAAGGAATATGAGTTTACTAAGGTTCACTAGCCTACGGTTAGTAAGACCCATGAGTAGTCCCAAAAATTTACGGTGAAGGATATTCGCTGTTCACGAAATTATAGCCCCATACAGGTTTATAATGATAGTTTTGGGGATTGTCTAGGCTCCATACATGCACAAAAGCATGCTTGTGTTGTGTTATGAATGTAACTAAGTTCTGTTCAGAAGATATCTGCTTCGGGTGTAGATAATTTTGAATGTGTCTATACCGAGGTACGGTGTCTGAATAGGAGTAAAGGACGCTGAAATGTTTGAACTGTTTTAAATTTTGGTTTCAGAGACTGTGCTTGCCATCACACAGGCATATTGCAAACCAAGAAAGGCACACGCACGTCGTTTCAGTTTTGACATGTTGCTGGGAAAATCCTATCTGAGTAGTGCAACCGTATTAGTAATTGTATTTATTCCCAGAAATATGTTGGTATATTAGTTGTGGTTGATCAATAGTGTGAAAATATGTAAGAATTGGCCATTGTTTTCTGATAGTAGCATACTATATAAGGTTGCTGTGGGGGTACGCCATTCTTGCCTTCACCTGCATCTCTCAAAGGAAGGGGGCACTCCTTCAGTTTTCAACTCCATTCAGAATCTTAAAGTAAGTGTGCATTCACTATTTTACAAATGTTACTTTCATTTGATTTATTTACCACACAGTAAAATATGTTTGCTATGTGGTAATAGTGTTCTTTGTTTCGATAAATTAGTAATAGTATCAGTGAACATCATAATAATGATAATAATGTAGTTTGTGTAAACAGCATGCTTGCTTTTTATTTCAGATGTGAGAATAACAGTGCGAAAGAACCTGTTGCAAAGAGAGCCAAAACAAATAAGCAGCCCACTTGGTCATGGAAACAGAGACTGACGTTGACATGTTCCACAAGCTCTGAGACGCCTGCCTGCACAGGAACCTGGTCCACAGCTAAGACCATGTGATGCACACACTCCCAAAATGATGTGATAGTTATATATTTTAAATAAACTACAAACAAAAAATAGATATTTATTTTTTCCTCATATTCTTTCTTGTAGCAATTCCCTCTCAGCCACACACCTGACTGAAAGGCTCATTAAGCAGCTCATTATGCAGGCCTTTGTCTTCTCAGGTGCGAATCACTCATTATACATGACCATTCACACCCCCTCGCACATTCCTTTTCTACACAAAAAGTGTCTTAAAAAATTTAAATCAATATATTGTTTTCAGTGAAGGAGTAAACAAGATGATTTTAACATCATTTTGAAGCAAAAACTCTAGTCTACTACATCCAGTTCTCAAAAGTCTTGTGAAAAAATATTCTGTATGTGTTTTATGGCCTTATGTCAGTGACTTAAAAATTATTATTTTTTCACTAACCAAAAAAAATGCCATCAAAAGTTGTTTTTTCAAAAAAACACATACATTCATGCTGCCTACATATTATTGTAGCACAGTTTGTGCTGATTATGGTGCTACTAGACTTAGTCATTAAAATGTTTATTAGCAACTGAAAAAAGCACAAATGTCAGGACATGTCAAAACTTCTCCAGGGCCCAAAACACCCTCAGACCCCAGAGGGTTATACTAGGTTTGCTTGCATGGTAAACATCAATTTTGTGAGGGATTAATCCAAGAGAGATTGCACTGGCTCCAAAAAAGCATTTTTCAAGCTCACCAGAGGAGGCTGAAGTAATTAAGTGAGGAAAGTTTCCTCAGGGAAGCTGAGAGGCTTTCATTAGCCTTTCTGATTCATTGTCCAAGCACAATATCAAACAGAGGAGAAGCAGAGAGAGCAAGAGAACGCCGCCTTGCTTCTGAGGCAGGCTGGCTGTGATTGAGCCCGAGTGAGTGTGTAAATCCGGGTGTGGTATCTGACCCCTGGCTGGCTCGCCGCTTTATTCCACTCTCTGGAACACTCCACAAGCTGTCAACATCCATGTCCGTGTCAATCAACATCGCCGTCTCATCCCCAATCTCTCTTCAGCTCCTTGTGAAGAGCAGAGCTACTGCTCAGATTTTACAGGCTCACATAGCAGGAGATTTTGGCAAGAAACTGGGTGGATGACGGACACCCTGTCTAAATAAAATCTGATAATTCAGTGTCCAGAAGCGCTATGGTAGACATAAAGGGTTATTCGGAAGGCTAGGGAGTAGAGATGGGTCATGATGGCTGACTAGTCATCCAACAACTGACTAGATGTAGATTTTTTTTCTTTTGGTTTTGATATTTTATGTGGCGGCGCTAATTAGCATGCTAATTATAACATTTCATCACTGTGCAAACTAACAGCTAAAGCACAGGATGCTAATTAAAACACATGCTAAAAACAAAGAAAGAAAGAAAAAGAAAAAAATACAGTCAGCTTCACTATAATTAGATAGTTAGTTGCGGATTGACAAGACGGATTTATTTTTTTTCTTTTTGAAAAAATAAAATTCTATATCCTATTTGTTCTATATGCTTAAATCATTATAGGGCTGGCCGATATATCGATAATTATAATTAGCACGATATAGTTTTTCTCAATAAAACGATAACAAGAGTTTGATCAAATGTATATGCACCAAAAGAGGAACGAAAGAGTGCTGCTCATTTGAACCGTGCCACATGGACCATTTATCCGCTTGAAAAGGCAACGTGAATGTTTGTCATGTTGCTGCTATAAAGAGAGTGTAACACAGAATTATTACTGTTTCTGGTTTTACAAACTTGTTCCATGTTTGGAGCAATCTGCCTTTAAACTTGAAAGAAATAAAAATGTGACAATTATCGTGATAAGTATCGATATTGACCGTTATGAAAAAAATATTTTGATATTTTTTAGCCACATCACCCAGGCCTAAATCCTGGGCTTGTGTTATATATAAAACAAAACAAAACCAATATATATATCTATAGTATAATGATATATATACTATTTATATATATATATCAGCATGCAAACAGTACGGGGAAAAACAAAAAACCTTTCCTGCGTGAGAACATTGCGCCATCGGGGGGGCATGGTCCACATGGGAATTTATTTTAAATAGATTTGCGTTACATGCTCTTTTGTAGTTACTTTTTAGGTATTTTTTTAAAAAGATTTATTACCTTATATGTCCAAAACTATTTTTTTTCCACTATTTTTTATTATTATTTTAGTATCACCATTTTTTAACATCTTGTTGCAACATTTTACAAAAATCTAGATTGAATGTATTTGGTCAAAATCCCGTGTTATAAAAGATGAAGTGCTATGCAGGGCAGGCTATTTAAGTCAATATTGGCTGATTAGACGGCAATGCCGACTTAAAATGCAAAATGTTTGCCCTCTCTATCTTCACCGTTCCCACATCTCAGACCCTAATACATAAAACAGACATCGTTTTTGAAGTAAGTTTTGAAAAGGTAAAAAGAGTACTATACTAACGAATTTAAAAAGTGATGGACAGTCTTGAAAGAAAAAAAATTAGATGGGACTAACTTTTTTTAAGGGATAGTCTAAACGTTTAGGCAACCAATCGCCAATATTATATAATATATATATTAGGGGTCTCTGCACGATAAACGCATGCGGATATTTATGCGCATCTTGTCATGAAAAGCGGTTAGTAATCAGCGGAAATCTACATACACCGCGGGTTTCAAATTGAGCAAGCATTAACACACCAGAGCCGGTGTTCACGGACGCGCTGCAGTCAAAAAGTGGTGCGTGAATATGATACGTGGTTGTGCGCAGCACGGTCAGTGAACTATAGAAATATATTATATATATTTATCATCTTCCTTTCACACACGGCCAAATTATAGTAGGCTGATATATCCCTGAAGAGAAACATTTTTATTTACATTTGGCACTTTTCACAATAAATATCCTTTCGAAGCAGTTCTAAAAAATTATTTTAATAATAATTTTTGCTCCACAGAGAAAAAAAAAAATCATAAAAGTTTCATTGTATGAGTTCATTACAGTGCGTTTTGTCGGGAAAAAAAAGGTCTGATTTCCTCTGTCATCACACCTTTTAATTTCCCTTTTCACAGCAGTTACACATGATCTCTACTTACACATTATAAGCAGCAACAACGTCATTTTCAAAATACTTAAAAGAACATGATTTTACCTCAGCATCCAGATAACTGAAAGGAAAATGAAATCTACAGTATAAAGTCAGTACAGAAAGAGAACAGGAAAAAATCGATTTCTTCTTCTAAATTTGGTGCTCAATGGACCACAGAATACCTCTAATAAAACATGCAATTTAGAGTCCACATCACCAAAATAATGGTGTCGCACCTTCTGCTTGTAGAACACTGGCAGCACTGCGAGGTTTGGAGGCGTGAGGTATGATGATGTGCCATGTGTAATATCAATGCAGCCGAGCCGTCAACAAACCAAAATTACATTTTGATTTGTGAGCTTGTATTCCCTTTGTGTGTATTTGTACAATAATTTGAAAGGCATTTCTAACAGCCACTGCACAAATCATTTCTCCAATTACTATTCTTTATGATCCATAAATGTTGAACTTTCTGTATTATGGAAAGACTTTTTTTTTCCGTTTAAGATCAAAAATTCCACTAGACATTCAGTGGCAAAGTTTTTGAGTTAAGCCTTTTTTGTGCAAAAAGTGGAAATATATGTATGTATATACACCAATCTAGTTGTGTTGCTGTTATTGAACAGGTAACATGCAAACACTGGACGCCATTAGCACTGAATTAGTTTTTTAAAAGAGGGGGGGAACTACAAATCTCTTTTATCTCAGATCAGAGAAAGCAACAAGACCAGCCGACCAACAGCTCTGTGCCAGAGACAGCCTTTCAAAGTGAATGATAGAATGAGAAAAATTGAAGTAAAAAGCTATCATATGATAAAAAGAAAAAAGAAGTAATCAACATGCAACATTTGACCAATTTATCTATTATTAAGTTTCAGCACACACATACCAAATTTTATTTATATAAGTACATGAGTATATTACACTATATACTATATTTGATTTGTTAAAGTAATATTGACCCTGGACTCACAACCAGTTCATAGGGGTCAATTTTTTAATTGAGATTTTTTTACATAATCTGAAAGCTGAATAAATAAGCTTCCCATTGATGGTATGGTTTGTTAGGACAATATTTGGCAAAGATACAACTATTTGAAAATCTGAGGATGCAAAAAAAATCCAAATATTGAGAAAAAAATTGTCTTTAAGTTTGCCCAAAATGAGTTCTCTAGCAATGCATATCTATTTCAAAAATTAGTTTGATCTATTTACCGTGGGAAATTACAAAAATATCCTTCAGGAACATGAAAATTTACTTAATACTTCCTTAATGAAATTTTTTTGCATAATATAACACCGTGCTACTATGATTTTTGTGGTCCAGGGTAAAACCACCATATTATCATATCGATATATATATATATATAATTTTTTTTATTTAAAAAAACAGATAGATTTTAATGTGGCCCATTTTTGCCCCAAAAAATTTTTATTATTATAATACAGTGGGATTACAGTGACAGAAAAACACGGAATTGTTGAAATTTTTGCAGATTTATAAAAAAAGAAAAATGAAATATCACATGGTCCTAAATATTCAGAACCTTTGCTGTGACACTCATATATTTAAACTCAGGTGCTGTCCATTTCTTCTGATCCATCCTTGAGATGGTTCTACACCTTCATTGAGTCCAGCTGTGTTTGATTATACATATTGGACTTGATTAGGAAAGCCACACAACTCTCTATATAAGACCTTACAGCTCACAAGTGCCTGTCAGCAGCAAATGAGAACTATTGAGGTCACAAGGAACGCTGAAAGAGCTCAGAGACAGAAGTGTGGAACGGCCCAGGATGGCCAATGGTTAACAAAACAAAGTTCGCTGAATTAAGGTTTCTCATTAGCAGCACAGTGGGCCTCCATATCCTTAAAGTGGACGAACTTTTGGGACGACCGAACCCTTCCTAGACGCTGGACGTACGGCCCAAACTGAGTATCGGGGGAGAAGAAAGACGTGGTGGAGCGTTGGAAAGAAGAACCCAAAGATCTCTGTGGCTGAGCTCCAGAGATGCAGTGGGGATATGGGAGAAAGTTGTAGAAAGTCAACATCACTGCAGCCCTCCACTAGTCGGGGTTTTATGGCAGAGTGGCCTGACGGAAGCCTCTTCTCAGTGCAAGAAACATGAAAGCCCGGATGGAGGACTCCAAGATGGTGAGAAATGAGATTTTCTGGTCTGATGAGACCAAGATAGAAAATTTTGGCCTTAATTCTAAGCGTATGTGTGGAGAAAACCAGGCACTAATCATCACCTGTCCAATACAGTCCCAAAAGCGAAGCATGGTGGTGGCAGCATCATGCAGTTGGGGTGTTTTTCAGCTGCAGGGACAGGACGAATGGTTGCAATCGAGGGAAAGATGAATGCGGCCAAGTAGAGGGATATCCTGGACAAAAACCTTCTCCGGAGTGCTCAGGACCTCAGACTGGGCCGAAGGTTCTTTTCCAACAAGACAATGACCCTAAGCAAACAGCTAAAATAATGAAGGAGTGGCTCCACAACAACTCTGTAACTGTTCTTGAATGGCCCAGCCAGAACCCTAACTTAAACCCAATTGAGCATCTCTGGAAAGACCTAAAAATAGCTGTCCACCATCGTTTACCATCCAAACTGACAGAACTGGAGAGGATCTGCAAAGAGGAATGGCAGAGGATCCCCAAATCCAAGTGTGAAAAACTTGCTGCATCTTTCCCAAAAAAGACTCATGACTGTATTAGATCAAAAGGGTGCTTCTAATAAATACTGAGCAAAGGGTCTGAATACTTAGGACATTGTGATATTTCAGTTTTTCTTTTTTTAGTAAATCTGCAAAAATGTCAACAATTTCTGTGTTTTTCTGTCAATATGGTGTTCTGTGTGTACATTAATGAGGGAAAAAAGAGAACTTAAATGATTTTAGCAAATGGCAGCAATATAACAAAGAGTGAAAAATTTAAGGGGGTTTGAATACTTTCCGTACACACTGTATCAAGTATTATTATATATAATATAATTATCTAATATATATATATAATAATATATATTATATTATATATAGTTAGGCCCAAAAAATTTACTTATTGGCGCATCCCTATAAAAATTCTTAGTCTTGCCCAGAGAGTGTGTATTGAAAACACTTTGGTTGCAAAACGATGATTAAAACGCAAAGAGAAGATTGACTTGAAAGGTTTTTTTCAATTGAAAAGCATATCAACAAACACACCACCACACACACACCACCAACACACACTGACCCACACAAACAGAGTCATTGCATCAAATATTGCGGGGTGGGGTATTCCACCATTATGGGCGAATAGTCGGTTTCGAGTAACACATTAGCGTGAGTGAGGAGGGTTTCGGAACGGGGGGGAAGACTCGGCAGAGGGCGCGTAGGAGCAGCCCCCCCCCCCCAAGTGGTGGGTCGGCGGAGAGGACTATATGGTTGTGATGCCACTGAATGAAGAAGCCTGGAGAAAGACGAAGTGTGAACGCATTGATGCTCCTGAGGCCTCTGGACAGCCAAAGCTGCGATCTCACCACAACTGGACATCAAACTGATGGCGATATTAATATAAAAGTATTTGTTACAAAATTATACAATTTCAGAATTTCTATAATAATTAATTAAATAAAAATTAAAAAAAAGCTATTTACTGCTGTAAAATAATCCAATAAAAGCATTTATACACAACTGAGAGGAACATTTTATAACCTCATGTCTGCATGCAATGGTATGCTGATAGAAAATGGGGCATAAGTGCAACAACCTTCAGCTTTCGTTTTATTATGTTAATTATTCCTTACTAAGATCAAAAGCAGTGGTCTTGATTGATAACGGCCTCAATCCAGATGATGTAAAAAGCTGTTAAGAAAATAAAATCAGCGGCAAGACCTCAGCGAAATGAATTGCTTCACAGTAACTTATGTCACATTCATCAACTTTTCCTATAAGGCTACGATCAAAAGCTTTTCTCAAAGCTGCCTTAACTAGTCGAGTCAAACTATACATGTGAAACCGCTCTGCATTATGCCATATACCTCTGCCTCTCTTCTCAGGGTTGTTGAATGTCAGGGTAATTCAGCATACCACTGTAGGTTGACATATGAAATTTGCTGCCTCTCTAATAAGGACACATGAGATTTGACTGCCATGCATAAACCATTGCTGTTTACTTTGAATATTCATACCTCTGTGAAATGTATTAATACATCCCTCTCCTGTTAATTATCAGTCTAACACTCTCTGTCATTTAAAACAGGCTCTAATTTCTGAATTAATAAGCGAGAAAAGAAAAGTTAGTGCAAGAAAAGAAAATGTTTTCTTGGTTTTGTTGAACAAAAGTCTGTCAACGAATAAATATTTCTCCATCTATGCTTCTGCTTGGGTCTAAATAATGCAGACAGTGAGAAAACCATTCTGGAATATTCTAGCGGACAAATCCATCAACATTTACCCAGCAGATGCATCTGTCAACAGGACCTGCGGCTAAAACAAAACAGGCCAATATGATTCAACGTTCTTATTGGCTGAGAGATATCTGTTTGCGAGTACCAGGATGGAAAGGCGGCGGAAGTAATGATTAACATTTATTTTCCTTTCATGTCAGAAAATTGTGTTCTGGGAATAGGGGTTATACTGGAACCTGCGTCATACTGCATATTTATTTTTACCTATAAAAAGGCCTCTCTCTGAGGTGGATTCACTTTTGATTACAGGTGTTGAAATCCACTCGTTTTCCAGCCAAAAATGAGGAACCTCTCCAATTCCCCAACCCTTCAATCTTGAGCAGATCTCTCCCTCTTAAATAGGACAAGAGCACGGTGGAGATAGTCTGAGAGAGTCTTTCTATGGTTGAGCTATGCAACCGTTCTCATTTTGATTTATTGCGCCGTCTCAGTTCAGTGGCAAAAAGTTCCCACCTTATCGTCCAATCAGAAGTCAGCGGTAGCATATTTTAGCTATGCTGTGTGACCCCGCTCTCAGTCTCTCTCTATCTACTCCTCTTATATCTTTCGCACTCACTTTATCTTTTGTCTTCTCTCTCATTGTTTTTTCGTGTGTGTGTGTGTGTGTGTGTATGTGCACGTGTGTGTGTATTGGCAGCAAGCAGAGCTGCATAATCGAGTGGCGGTTGGTGACTGATGAAGGCAGCATCAGACTTGCCTCTTTGACAGTCAGATTACTTAACGGCACAGGGGGTTGTTTAAAATGGGCAGCCCCCCTGCCTCTGTGCCAAACACAGGCACAACTTTAGGGACAGGTGTGGGATCATTAGCACCATGGCCTGCAGTCAGTCAACAAACAAAGCAAGAATGTCAACAAAGAAACTCCCTTCACAGTTTTAAGCCTTGTCACTTGGATGAAACAGTATTATTCCATCTTTCTTTCACAGAAGTTAATATAATGAATTTTTCCTACTATCTTTAAGGGATAGGTTATGCAAAATTTGAAATTTCAATTATTATTTCCTCACTCTCACATCTTTTGGAACCGGTGTGACTTCCTTTTCTATGTGGAACACACAAAATGAGATGTTTAGCAGAGTGTCCAGGCTGCTTTTTTCCACACAATAAAAGTGAACAGTCAAGCATATTCAATAACAACCCAAATTTTAGTTTGTTTCTCATAAAAAGTAGGGATGCACCGATATGAAAATTTTGGCCGATACCGATAACGATTATTCTTTATTTTTGAAAGCCGATAACCGATATGTTGGCCGATAAATCTATATCCAAATTGTTATATACTTTTTGAGAGCCTGATTAAAAAAAAAAAGGTCTCATCATTAAAAGCCAAATCCCAAACACTTCAACATAAGCAGCATAGTTTGAACGGTGTACGTTTTAAAAAAAATAATTTCTCTCCCATTACCAAATTTAGTCAAAAAAAAGTCTTACAAATAAATAAAATAATGCATAAATAATGCAAACAAGTCACTGGACATCATTACACGTGTAAAGAATCAAAATGAATGCACCATAGATCAATAAAACGGAATAGCCTCTGAACGGACAATAATTAAATGATTTTTAGTACTAAAAACATATTGTTGATGAACAATAATAATGAGAAACAAATACAAAGGGTGTTGTTTTAATAAGTATAAATTGATTTTGAAAAGTAACAATATTAAACCCACGTTTAAATAGCAAGCCGTTGAGATGCGCGTGGGCAAAGCTTTGAGAGATGATAAACATGGTAGAACGAAGCTTTTGCTGGAGCCAGCTTATTTAAATCAAGGGAAATGCAGCATGAGATTTCAACTATTAATTACAACACTTACAAACGGATACCGATACGGTGGCCGATATATCGTGCATCCCTAATAAAAAGCTATCAAAAACCTTTGGGATACAGTGAATGAGTCATGTGGACTGCTTTAATGATACTTTGTTGTGCTTGACAGCTCTTGGTCCCCATTTTAGTTTCATTTTATGGAAGAAAGCAGGGTTAACATTCTGCTAAACATTTACTTTTGTGTTCAAAGGTGAAATACAGTCAAACGTGTTGTGGAACAACACAAATTTGATTAGACAAAAACTCAAACAAATTTGCATTCGAATGTGGATTTTTATTATAATTCGGTATCTATGGAAGATTCGTTAAATATTAATATAAATTTTAGCGGTGTGCGGTCAGGCCACAAGCCGTATCAGTGACGCACGGATGACTGATGTACGCGTAAGTGTCGGTCTTTGTCATACTTTATTGTTTTTGTTAGTCTGTCCAGTTGAAGCCACTAGATGAGACCCTGCTGCATTGTTCATTAAAAATATTGTGGAAAAAGAGAACATCAATGCGGAGAATATCTTGGTTACATCAAAACTGAAACCAAGCCGTTCACACAGAACCCATATTTATCACATTTTCTAAAGGGACATCTATCAACGTTGCACTCGCATATGCAGTCACACAAAAAAGTAGCAGCCATTTTTGAAGCAATGGGTAAAAATGTTAAGCAATGGTCGGTAGTTATAAATTTGAAAAAAACAATATGAGGACTTAACAAATTGCGTGTTTTTTTCCCACATTCCCAAGGCAGAATCTCATGTCTTTTAAAAATAAAAAAAAAATGTACTCCAAGGGCTTTCTGCCCTTTGTATGAAACTATGCATACATCCAGACTGATGCTGTTTTGTTTATAGGTTGTTAAGCAACTCTCTTAATTATTAATTGGTGCTTAATTGAAATAATAAACGTGCACTTAGTATATTATTTTGCTAGTCTATTCGTTGCTAAGAAGAGAAGAAGCCAAAAAAAGTAGCTTCAACCCCCCCCACATTAATTGAAATTATGCATTTTAAATTCGAATTTACTTTTTCAGCCATTTTGACAAGACAACTAAACGTATAGACATAATAAAAACATTAAATTTATATAATAAAATATTTTAAATATTGTTTAAAATGTAAACAAATAAATTATTTCAGAGTTCTAACTAATAAGAAGACAAAAAAGGCCAATAATAATACTAATAATAACCCAAAAATGAAATTTAGCCCATTATTATGGGCATTATTATGCACAACGCTGACGTCCTACGTCATCCGCCTGGAGCTGCTTCCGTGTACAACAGTGAGCGCAAGCTAGATTAAATTGATTATTATGTTTTTAAGTATGGATATTTTTCTTACAAAAACACATGGTTTCGCTACAGGAGGCCTTTGTTCACCCCTCGGAGCCGTGTGAGGCACTTTTTATTATGGATGGATGCGCTTTATTTCACTTCTTTTGGACTGATCAACTGCAGCACCCGCTGACTGCCATTAAACAGCTTGGAAGATCAAAGTCAATTTTTGATATAACTCCAACTGGATTCATCTGAAAGAAGAAAGTCATATAGGATGCCTTAAGGGTGAGTAATCCATGGGTAATTTTCATTTTTGGGTGAACTAACCCTTTAATGGTAAACATGCCAAAACAGGAAGTGCAGATGTATTTTTTTCAACACTTTAGCGTATTGCAAATCACAAAAAATAAATAAATAAATAACATTGCTTCTTTAAAAGCATTGTTTGCTGTGGTTGAGGTGCAGCAAACCGCAGAACTCGAATTGAGCTGTCAGCCGAATTGCCGCATGGGTAAGTGGGCCCAACTGTGGGGTGGAATCACTGCACTGGGGAGAACAGCTCACTGCACTATCGCAGTCACAGAAATCCTTCACGTCTCGCTTGGTCGCCTCGTACATGTCGCCCGGGCCCTGCCCTATCCCACAGGATCCAGGCTGAAACACTCAATGTGCTGGACTGGAAATGCCATCTCGAAATATGTTCCAAATTGAGTTAGAAAAAAAGATGTCTCTCCCTCAATATTTGACCTGAAACAGCACCTGGACTGCAGAATCAAACTCATATGAACAACAAACCACTTTTGAATGTAAATATTTAGTCACATACAGTAAGGGTGGAAGAGCTCGAAATGGAATGCTAAAGCCTGTTCTGTAGAGTAAGATAAGAAGAAGATTACAGCTGTGAGCCTCTGGAAAGCATCCATAGTCTCTCACACATGAAACCAAATGAGGTTTGAAAACCGGCACTAACAGACATTAGTCCACCTCTTGGATTTAGCCCGGTAAATTTGGATTTCGGAAATGCCACATATAAAAGTGCTTGACTCAGAAACAGAAGCTCACAAGCTTGGAAATAAATAAAAAAGCATGAAAGAAAACAAGAATGAGCCAGCATGGATCAAAACAGTGAAGGAGCAACAACCCATGTAAACATAAGAGAAGCAGAAGAAATAAGAGACGATCTTCAGTCCTGTTGACCCTTGAAGGCATGTCCACCAGAATAAAAGCAAAAACATCAATGCAATTTGTGTCCTTCGTTCTCATTGGCTAATTCTATCCCTCATGGCCCAGCTTGCTGCGTGGGAGGCCAAATCTCAGCATACAAGCACCAATCGAGTTAACAACTAAACATCACCTCATTAGCATGTTATCAATGAAGTGTTATTCATGTAAGCACATTGTCGACTCTTAAAGCTATTAGAGAGACTTCAAAAAAGCGGCACTTAACAGCGAGCAGTTTAAAATGAGAAGGACACTTACTGAGTCTCTTGGCAGCCTCCAGGGCTTCAGAGGCAGAGTCAGCCACAAAGAAGCGCTGGACTGTCACGCCGTTGTCCTGCATCAGCTTCTTGCTCTGGTACTCCTGCAGGTTCAGCCATCTTCTGGGACTTACCCTCACTAACTAAAAACACAAAGACATAAACAATATGGTTTACTTAATAAAATATTGCATAACGGTGTATATTTGTCAATTTGTCAACCGGTACAGTTAATAATTCTCGTCATTACACGCTCATGTAACATTGCTGTGCTACGTGGTCATGAAAACATATCTTTTGCACACGTTTTTAAGCATCGCGGTTTAAAAACAAGTGATTTTAAGCCACTGAAACACAATCAGCAGCGAAAGAGATCTCGTTTCACTACATGCCCATGCACATGAAGAGCATGCTCATATAGCATATATAGATCATATATCATTATGTATGTGACAGTTCAGAGACTACGCCACATTTCAATTGCCACATTGACGCATCTCTACTGTCACAACACGTGTGTTATGCCGTCATACTGTTCTGTCCTACCTACCATGAATACACAATGAGTTGGATTCATTTTTTCAGGCAGCTCTTTGAAGTCATTTCACAACAGACATCAACTGCAATAAAGCAGTTTCAAGACCATTCATGTCTTGCCTTGCATTCAGGCTCAGATTCTAATCGTTGCAGCTCGGCACTAGGTTAATATTCACATACATTCATGATCACATCCTTTGATGAGCATTGAATGTGATAGTTAACAACCCATAAGACACTCATTAAATAGACAATTTCCCATTATTCACCACTATAGAATGAGAGTGAAACAGGTTATCAGAGCAGCACAGTGCTAAATGAAGTTAAGCACCTTATTAAGTCATGCTTTTGAACAACTCTCTGTGGCTTCTGCTAATTGAGCGTCTACGTGTCTCCATAGAGAATAATGAGTGCGGCTACCAAAGTTGGCAGGCTGTGGAAGAGCACTGTGGAAGTGTATACTCAGAAGTGCATACTACCGAAGTGCACACATTATGAGGCGCATTTGATGCAGAACTGAAGTGCCCAGTATGGTGACAAACTATGAAATACATGTATACATAAAAAAGGCAATTCCACAATACTCTTTACTCAGAAATGCACTAGATTTCAGGTTACAAGATCTGTACACTGTAGAAGTATACACTCAAAATTCAATACTACAGAAGTACACATGTAGAAGTGTATATTATGGGGACGTACTATAGGACTTGTCTTAAATGTTTGACCTGAAGTGGAACTGAATACCCAAAAAGTTCACAGTGCCAAAATATACACTCAAAAGTGCACACAGTTGCAGTGTACACTTTTAGCAGTGCATTCTACAAACTTCTACACTCAGAATTGCCAGCATGGAAAAGTACAAGTCCACAGGAGGTGCTTAAGAGCACATTTTTGAGTCTACAGAGTCTTGTGGATTTCACAAATGTGTGTGAGCAAAGAGCCCAAGACCTCAAGTCCACATAAAGTGCGCCATTTGGAACAGAATCAGAGAGCCAGAAACAGAAAGTACAAGAAAGAAAAGTTTGTATGTCTCCAATCCTCTCACTAACTTAATAATTTGCTCTTTGATAAGAGTCAGATGATGCACTACTCTCATTCTCGGCAACGTTCTTCTCAACGCCTGCATTTCATCATTTCACTACTATACACCACAGTGTGCTTTGACTGTGCTTGGCTACAGAGAACTAAATAAAATATGATTCATCATATCATTGAATTTGGTGATCACAGCACATTTCTCATAAGAGAAAACAGATCACGAAAGGATTCGGTTGGTAAATTTAGCCAAAACTTTAATATTGCAATAACAATTTCCTGACATTGTATGCATTGTGCAATAAATGTTCACTTTCTCACTAAGCTCAGAATATTACATCTGTAATAGACTTTGGGTTATAAGGATAATGTGGAACCAATTTCCAACCAATCACTTCTGTCTAGAAACGTGCACGCTCAGAATTGCCTAGCTTGGAAAAGTACAGTCCATGTGGCCTTTGCTCACTCAAGTCCATGAAGTCCACGGGTGACACTTAAGAGCACACTTTTGAGTCTAAAAAGACAATTTGGACACTCCATCATCTTGTGGATTTAACAAATGTGTGTGAGCACGGTGATCACGGTTATCAGTATTATCACGGTATTGCTAAAATGTGCTGGAGATGTTCAAAAAGTACCGACACATAAATCACTTCACCAAGTTTTATATTTAAAAATCACTGCTCTGCATTTAACCCATCGAAAGTGCACACAGACAGCAGTGAACACACACACACACACGGAGCAGTGGGCAGCCAAATTTTTTTTTTTTTTATGCTGCGGCCCCCGGGGAGCAGTTGATGGTTCGGTGCCTTGCTCAAGGGAACCTCAGTCGTGGTACTGAAGGTGGGAGAGAGCGCTGTACATTCACTCCCCCCACCTACAATCCCTGCCAGTACGAGACTCAAACCCGCAACCTTTGGGTTACGAATCCAACTCTCTAACCATTAGGCCACGACTTCCCCTACTAAATCTGTGGAATCCACATAAGCTTGTTTTTCATCAACCGGTCAAAATTTACAGCAGGGCATGCAAATTCGGTCCGATTTTGGCCAGACAGAAACTGCACACAGACTGAATGTAAATATAGGTCTCTGTAAATCCACTCGCTGACAGCAGGTGGCGCTTATGAAAAGGCTGTTTCTCGTAAACTCCGTGGACAAAGCAGTATTGCGATTAAGAACACTTCCTTTAGGTATTACACGGAGCGAAGATGAAAACAAAATGCCATCGAATCGTTTCTGAAGACAGTCAGAACCTTCAGAGGTACATTCATATAATTCATTCATTCATATATTCATTTGTATAATCCCTTAGCACTCTTTTAAAACCTCCCAGATTTTCCGCCCTGTTTTCACTCAAAACAAAACTAATCTGCTGCTGTGCGCACGTGAGACCGTTACTTAAAACTGTGCTTTATGCTGGACAGTATTTATTTATCATGAGTTGTTCAAATCGCGGTAATCTAAAACGGTTTTAATGATAATTAAAAGATGAAACGGCAATACTAACCGTGGGGAATTTTATCATGATTTATCGTCAAACCGGTAATCGTTACATCCCAATATATATGCAATATATATATATATGCATCATCTATCCACAAAATAAAACAATACATACACGCATGCTGCATAATATTAAATTAGACTATAAAGATAACAATAATTATATATACATATGATATATGAAAATATATAGGCTTACAGTTACACATACTTATTGCAATACGTATTTTTTTTTACTATATATTTTGGCACACACACAATTTTATTTTTTTTTTTCACATTTTATTTTACGTAACCTAATTACATTTTATATTAACTAATAACTAATAATCATTTATTTTAAATATTTAATCACTGACTAATTATTGTTGATCTTGGTTGACACTCACACGTATGGTTTTGTGCTGGACCACAAAACCAGTCACAAGGGTAATTTTTTTTAAAATTGAGATGTATGCATCATATGAAAGCTGAATAAATAAGATTCCCATTGATGTATTGTCTTTGCTAGGATTATTATGACATATTTTGTCCGAGAACAACTATTTGAAAATATGGAATCTGAGGGTGCAAAAAAATGAAAATACTGAGAAAATCACCTTTAAAATTGTCCAAATGAAGTCTGCCCCATGCTTATTACTAACAAAATAAGTTAATACATTTACAGCAGGAAATTTACAAAATATCTTTATGGAACATGATCTTTACTTAATGTCCTAATGATTTTGGGCATAAAAGAAAAATCTATAATTTTGACCCATACAATGTATTTTTAGTTATTGCTACAAATACACCCATGCTACTTAACACTGGTTTTGTGCTCCAGGGTCACATATTACATATAATTTAAATATATTAATATTAACAATGAAAAACAATTATTGAATTTATTATTTAAAACAATGATCTAGTGTACTTCAGTATGCTTAGGTGCTATCTATAAATATACAATGCATCAACAATCACCATAGCACCTAAGAGTACACAATACCATTGTCAGCTATTAAACACAGAAAGGTATTATTTTCATGGTTAGCATCTGCTGGATACTGTCATATTTAATACTGGAAACAGCTCCCTGTTGTACAAGCTAGCTGTTATCATCATAGCTACTTATGAAAGGTTCAGCGGAAGGACACTGGCTAATAAAGCGGCCTCACACATCAAACTAAGCATACCATGTGTTTTAGTACTTTTTTTTTTTGGTCACATTTATGACAAAACACAAAGTTGCCGATAACCTTAAAAGTTTCTGAGTCTCTGCGTAGCATATACAACATGTGTGCACGGACAGACTCCAGAGCAACATTTACCTTCAATCAGCCACACAGCTGAAGGTTTTTATTTAGATTTCACATATGAGGGTTTATTTTCTGACTGTCTTGGGCACAATGGGCTTACAGTTCACAGCTTTTTATTAATTCATATGGGAAATAAGTGCTGTTTTCTCAACAGATTATGCTTCAGCACATCAGCAATAAACATAAAGTGTGCTTTACATGAATAAACTTCCCAAAACAAATATTAATAAAGAGATATGCGAGATGAAGAGCGAGACAATCCTAGAAGGGTGGATTGTTCTGTCAGGAGAAAAGGAACCCATGTGAGGGGAGACACAAATAACTTGCGGTGAACAAAAGTAAAACTGAATTAACGATACTATACCTTCAATTAAAAAGTGTTTGTTAATTGATTCAGAAGCATGTAACCTTTTAGTATCATGCTAAGCTAATTAACCAAGCTGTTTCCCGCCTCGTGTCGTGCATGTTTTGCGTTCACGAATCAGTCTGAATGAACAATATAACGGTGTTAGTGGGAAGACTAATTTAAGTAAGTAAACAACTCGCACACTAAAATATAACCACTGTGTTACGTCAAAAATGGCCTGAAAATATGATCTGTGGGAGTTTTTAGTGGGTAATCAACTTGCTGAAATTGTAAGTAAATATCCATGTCTGTGAACAATATTTACAGAGCTTTGATGACTGATGACCAGAAAAATTCAAAAATGGATAAAAATTAACCACTAAAAAGAACAGCTGAACATAAGATCCAAAAAATAATAGTTTGGTTAAAGTGTACTTTGTTTTTTTCGGTTATTTTGGAATAAATGTAAAATGCTTAAAAACACAAACTTGATGAGATTTATACTTGGCTTTAATAAATAGAATATTAATTACATTGTTAATATAAAAATATTAAACAGAATTGTTTTTTCCATTCATTTTCTGACAGTGTTAGAAATGTTTATTTGACAAGGAACATGACTGGGACATTAATTGACATTTGATTGTAAAAAAAAAAAAAAAAAAAAAAACTTTGAGGACTTTGACTCTCCATTTCAAGAACACATATGCCTTGTTCATTTTTGACTTTGAGAAGCCCAAGCATTTAAAAGCGGCCACAAAAAAAACTAAACAAAAATTCTAATCAGGCATAAAAACAGAGCAACCACCAAAAGCTATCTCCTAAACCATCCTCAGATTCACAACCCCGTGTCATCCAAAGACCAGGAAAGCAAGCCAGCATCAGATAGCAGGTGGCAGGTGTATGAACCTCTAAATCTGGAGCCTAATGAGAGAATTATACGTTTAAAATTCTCAACATGAAAGTCTTGATCTGAGGCGATGATATTTGCCTAACAGTTATATTTTTGTGTTTCTGTCTGTCAGGTGTTATCGGCATTCCCGGTTCCGGCCCCGCTTGATTAACTGGACTGTGAAAGCGCTAAAAGAGCTCCATGAGCAACCTCTTTGCAAATGTTAGCGGTAATTGTTTTCTTTTGCCCCTTCTCGCTAAATTTAGCGGCAGCCCACTTTGTAGCTGTACAGGTTATTAGTTCACTCAAGGGCAAAGAGAGTTTGAGGTGCATTCGAAGCGGGAGGTGTGCGTCAGGGGCGCGAGCGCTGTGCTCCAGGAGGAGGCAGTAAGAGGGGGATGGCAGGTGTCTGATCTCCCCTGAGACTCTGCCTCAACAGTAATTATCTTTCAACAGTAATTATCTTCATCAGCACTCTGGAGACACCACCAGTTAAATATCAACACACACACAAATGCACAGCTTTCTACACCCACAAACACACATGCAGTTGAAAGCTCAAAAAACATGCATATACATATAAATAGAGTTAAATGAAATAGATGCACTGATGTACTCACATAAAAACAAATAAACAAAATGTACAAGGAGTAAATAAATAATTTGTGGATACTCAACAATTATGTCTATGGATACATATTTCAAAAAAAAAAAAAAAAAACTCATGCTTTGGTAAATCATAAATATGACATAACATTTTGAAATCATGAGGCAAATAGTTGAGACTGATATAAAAATGCATAATTATGAAATAAAAAGTTAAAATTATGACAGTGAAAATTTTGATTAAAAGTCATAATTTTGACAAAAACAGACTTATGTCGTGACTTATCTAAACTTAATTATTACTTGCCATAATTGTTTTTATATCATACATTTTGATTTTTTTTTTATCGTCGTGAGACAATTCTCAGTCCATCTCATTTCATGTCTTAATTATGACTTTTTATGTAAATCAAAGCATGATTTTTTTTGTAGTAGTAGTAGTGGAAATAGGCTTCCATAGTATAATGTGACTGATTTATTATATGTGTGATATTCAAAATAATGTACTTCAAGCTAAAATGTTTAAACATCAATTGACAGCAAAATCTAAATAATATATACTCTTATCCACCTTATTTTTCAACGCGGAAGTAAGCCGTTTTCTGTGAATGTGTGAGACTTCATTAGCCACTGTAGGGAAATAACGAGAAGAATAACAAAGTGCAGTAAATGGTCAAAATGTTTGCACTACAAACCAGTGTGTTCATAAATAAGATAATATATTAAAACAATATGGTAAGACACACCAGTTTGCAATATCGAGCTGTTTTGTACAGCTAAAAATGACACCGGAAGCCAGACACATTAAATTTACAAATGTCCGTGCCTGCTCTCAGAGGAAAAAAAGGTGGATAAAGTCACAGAAAAACAACAAATGCTCAGTGATACCTACATAAAACCCTATATCTGAACTTTTCATTCCAAATTCAGAGAATGAAACACTATTCCAAAACGGTCTGACTTTTGGATAGAGTTTCACTTTTGGCAAGCTAGAAGCGACAACTGTGACACTCAGCAGTCATTGTTAAATGTCAAAGAATGGCATAAAAAT
Source organism: Sinocyclocheilus anophthalmus (assembly GCA_018155175.1). Lineage (NCBI taxonomy): Eukaryota > Metazoa > Chordata > Actinopteri > Cypriniformes > Cyprinidae > Sinocyclocheilus > Sinocyclocheilus anophthalmus. The sequence continues at coordinate 190,619 of JADLZN010010672.1, read as the reverse complement.
TAAATTCTCTATTTCTTCTCACAAGTCATTCTGGATTAAAACTGTTCAACTACTCAAATCAGTCCTACAATTTTATCATCCTCAGCTCTCATCATTCAGTGTCACTGCGAATACAAGCGTTAATAGTTTTAAGAGAATGTTAATTACTTTAATGTCTCAGGTAATTAACTCTTTCCCCGTCGAGTTATCTCGTCTTTTAGAAGAAAACGCTTCCTCGCCAAAGACTAGTTATTACGGCTTTTCGTGTTTCCACTGTTATACACTCGGGGGTGCTATTACACATCTTCTGAATGAGTACAAAACCTCCCGAACAAAAACACACGTGAACAGGACGGAGAAACTAGCGATCTTTTATGTAAACAGATGCATATGAAAATAATGCGATCATCAGAAATAGACAGCATATAAATGAAAACTGCATAATGTTATGGAGTAAAATGTTGATCCAGGAAGTGGTATATGTATGTGCACGCTTTGGAGGTATTGATGGAAGCGATTTACTGGATGTATGCTTTGATAATCATACTGAATATTACCCAGATGTAGTTTTTGATAAAAATGTGATTTTCTCACCTTTTTGCTCAAAATTATGAAACCTACCTATATTCAAGTGTTGATAAAAAAAAAGAACGCTTTAAGCTAGAATAAAACTTTTTGTTTAAAAGTAGAGGCTCTGATCTTTATTTTGGTGTATTGCATATTCAAATATTCATACAGCAAAATATACTGGAGGCCATCAAATGTTAGTGAAAATCATGAAAATCGCTTTTTTTCAAAAATGCATGGCGGGGAAAGAGTTTTAATGAAAAGGTTAAAAATAAGGTTTTTGGTTTAACAATGTTTGTATTCTTGTACATTTTCTCTATATTATCTATGATCTATGGAAAAAAGATATAATTATATATAGTAAATAAAAATAAAAGTACTGTAAAACCAACATGAAAAAGTACTCTTCTGGTCTTATTTTTAGGCTGCTTCCCAAAATAAATAAAAAGACTTGCTTTTGTTATGCACCACGTTCAGTTTGTACCTGGCACAAGCAGTTCTGTTACTCTTTCACCACGACCTGAAGAAGAGAAAAAAGTAATTTATGTATGACGACCCAGGGTCAGGAATCATGGACTTAAATGTAATACTTTAAGACCTTTTAAGACTCTTTCCATACATTTTAAAACCTCATTGCAACTCCAAGTTTAAACCGGTTACATCGGCGACACTTTAACTTACATTTACTATATATTGATTGTAAGATAGCACAAATAAACAGTCTTACTCTGTGATAACTCCTTATCAATACAACATAATTCAGAAGGGGGGAACGAAGCGCAAGAGAATTAATTGAGTGACTAACCAATGCAACCCAAGAAACAAGAATTAGACCAAAAACAATACAACTGACAAAACTTATTGGGGAGGGAAAATAAAGCTCTCCGAGCTAACGGGGCAATAAGTTCACGCAGTATATTCAAAAGATGTATTTGTCACAAAACTTTCTGCAAACCATAGCTGTTTTGTGGAACACTTCTCATGACAAACACCTGACTGGTCAGACAGTTTACCTGTGATTACAGAGTGCCTGATTTGATACAGACTTAACAGAGTGGCAGTACTGCACCTGATCAAGTCATGGAATGATCATGGAAGGTAAAATAATGATCACAAGTTCACAACTATTACATTATTTTAATTCTGCATCCCATGCCAGTAAAAAACAGCCCAAAGTAGCACAATTACCATGCTCCAAATATAAAAATGTAATTTCCATCCATAAAATACATATTTTACAGTAATTGTTATGCACATTTATCATAAACACAGCTCAAATACTTCCTACTAGTGTGGCCCAAAACATCTAGCACAGTTTTATTACAGGTAGAATGCAAAATGTTCGCGTAAATGCATTTCAGTCAAATGAATTTATGCAATATTTAAACCTTTAACCCACTGGGGAAAATCAATCCATGGCAACAGTTTAAAATCATTGACAAATATTTTATATGATATCGTAAGGTGGTCCCTTTACAAAGTCTGTGTCTCATTTAGAAGGCTGCGTCCTTCGGAGGTCGCATTCGAAGGCTGCGTACGTCATTGAGGCTGTCTCATTTCATAAAAGCAAGTAGGACACTCCGAATGCTACCTTCGAATGCGACCTTCTTTCACAGGAATTCGGAGGATGCATGAGGTGTATCCTTCGCTGCTGCAGATAACCCACAATTCTTTGCGTCGCCGTAAACAACCGTTGTTAATTTGAAAAATGCCGGCGCCGGCAGATGTACACACAAGCGCAGATGTGGTGTTTACAACTTACGTATTGGCCGATCACAAGACGACCGCCCTTTTTCCAGATGTACCTTTTGGGAAAAGGCTTTTTAAAAACCAAATCTTGTTTTTTCTCAGTAAAACACATTTTGTCTTCAATTATTTTCATATTGCATATTTTTCCTATTTTAATTTTTGTTTTGAAAGTATGGTAAAAACTGGAAAAATGTATCAACAATTACATTTAAAAAATATACACTTTTTGATACACCATTAAAAAAAAAACAGGTAGCCCATCTGAATTAGGACATTTAGGCTATCCATCTAATAGTAGCCTACCAAAATCTTATTAACAGTAGAAGTTCAATCTTACTGTAGTCTTTTTTGTAGACACAAAAATTGTGAGAGCAGATGGGAGCGGGCGGTAATGGTCATAAATTCAGAGAGAGCGGGATCAACAAGCCCCGCGCTATCACGCAGCGGTGCAGTCAGTCAGAGAGCGCCGTAACAGATGACGTCAAATCTAGCAGGATTCCATAAATAAACTACACAGAACCCCACTATTCGGACAAAGATACATAATGAAAAGATGATACAAAATGTAATACTTTGGAAAATGGCATTTAAGACTTTTTAAGGGCCTTAATTTCCTCTAAATTGATTTATCAACTTTTAATGCTTTTTAAGACCCCGCGGACAACCTGACGACCTTAAGAATTGTGAAATTATATTGGGAAGGAGATTTTTCAGATCAACAACTAGGTCAACAAACAAGATAGATTACAGTCTCCTCATAAAAGCTGGGAAGTATGTAAAGAGCCCTAAACCTTGACTGAATGACTCAGAGAGTCGAGACACTTAACAATCCATCAGTTTTAGCCGACTAAGCAAGTAATACACAGTCAAGGGTTTCAGAAGCAACCAATGGGAAAGCAGACAGTGGAGCTCAAGTGATTCAACACAGTTTGGCCTACTTTTTTGTTCCCCTATTCTGCCATCATTTTCTTGACCTGATGTCAGTCCAAACCTGTATGACTTATTTCTTCTGCGGAACACAAAAGAAAATATTTAGAAATAGTTTTTGTTTTGTTTATAGTACAGTAGAAGTCAATGGGTCCAATGGACAAAAACAGTTCTTCTTTTGTGTTCCACAGAATAATTAAGCGATACAGGTTCGTAATTACATTACGATGAGAAATGACGATAAAATGTTAATTTGGGTATAATAACATTATCCCGTAGGCTACACCACTCCACACTACTTGGAGAACATCTGAGCCACATAAATGTGGACAAACCCCACAATCCTAAAACGACCTTATTCTCACTTGACCTAAACAGAAACATTTGCTTTTCTTTCAAGTTTGTATCCTTTATTAGCATTGAAAGAAACAGCTTCTCTAGATCCTCTGGGAGGCCAGATGTCTCTTAAGGACATGGTGGCCCACAGCAGATCTTGACTTATTATTGTTGTTCTCTCACAAAGGTGAAAGGACGAAGAAAAGCTGTGGCAGCAGTTGCATTAAATTCCACAAGATAGCAGATGCTCTGTAAGGCCCCCACATCAACTTTAGAAAGTCAGGCATATAGTTAAGTATGATAAAAGTAATGAAGTGTATGGTATGCAATCATAGATTTGACATTATTTTACTCCATTTTTTTATTTAACACCTAGTGAAAAGTGTGAGGAAATTACATTTGTGCATTTGTCTTGGTGTGTTTGCATGGTGACTTATATTCAGATTTGAGAGTGCAGTACTCCATTGGAAAGAATGGGCCACTGCACTGCAGTGATGACGAGGTCTATGCTAATCCAGCTGGATATATGAAGGTAATACGCACACACTTCAAACAGAGGGGGAAAAAATCACTCCAAGGTGCTGGAGAGGGTCTGCTGCTCTTGAATGTAATAGACTCCTGGCTCAGTCATTGCTCTTATAACCCTATTTTGATACCTTCACTGCTTCTCATTAATTGTAGCAGATAAGAAAAAAATTGCATTTTGAATTGTGTTTGGGTGGTGTGTCTGTATAAAATGTGGAGAAGGGAGAAAGTAAACAGTGAGTCTGAAATGCCACCTTAATGACAACCATCTGCAAAAAACATTTGCAACATTTAAATTCAATAACGTAACATTTTCAAGTTAAACAAGATGTTTAGTGCAAAAAATAAATGTAGGACGAGCCTTTTATGCATCTGGATCTGGATCATGAAAAGTATGCCATGATAAGAGATGTATTGCAGCGATATAGACATTTTGGCTGGTATAGATAACCAGTAGTTATGAAATTATGATACATTGTGAATCACCAAATTATTATTTGATATTTAGGGATGCATATACCAAATATTACAATTCTAGTTGATACAGATGTGCCAGTACTTATTGGCCAATAACCAACAAATAACCGATATTACAATTCTAAACTGTTTTGTCTAAATAAATTAAAAACAAAACACTAAACTAAAATCAAATTTTAACGAAATAGTTCAGCCACAAAATAACAATTTGCTGAAAAGCACTCACCCTCAAGCCATCTAAGATATAGAGGAGTTGAACAGATTTGGGGAAATTTAGCATTACAGCACATTTCGCAATGGAGTGAATGGGTGCCGTCAGAATAAGAATCTACACATCTGATAAAAACATCACAATAATACAAAACACGACTCCATCAGTTAACATCTTGTGAAGTGAAAAGCTGTGTGTTTGTATTGTAATAAATTATTAGTTAAAGGTCCCCTGAAATGCTTAGAAACACGCAGCGTTACTCTGTGTTGACGTTATTTTAACTGAAAAAGGAATACAGGGCGGGACATATCAAGCAGCCCCGCCCCTTTTTAAATTAGCCAATAGCATTCGTTTATATCACAGCTTGGGCTAGAGCCGTTCAGAGCCGTTGAGCTCCGTAAAGCCACATTTAACAGCATATGCCAGCCACAATCTCATCCATATTGCTATAAAATATAGCATTCTGTGTAGAATTCAAATAGCTCCGATACATTTTGTGGTCTGCGGCGACTGCGCATGTAAATCCGCTCAGTGCTATCATGTTCTCTGGGACCGGAGCAGAGGGTGTGTGTGTGTGTGTGTGTGTTGTGGGTGTGTGTGTGCAGGTGCGGGTGGTTAGCGTGACACAGTTTGAAATAATTCTCGGTACCTATATAGTGCACTACATGCCATTCATTGTACAGAAAATTCTAATTCTGTGGACAAGTGACCGATCTCAGCCGCAGCTTCAGTGTCTATTTATAGTGTAGGGGGCGGGACACGTCGGATTCTAAATGGCATTTGATTGGACAGAAAGTTTGATGAGAAGATGAAGTACGATGTGACGTCAAAAAAATTGTTGAGCCGTTTTGGCGGAAGTGACAAACTGCAAGCTTTGAATGCTTATACCTCCTAAATGCGAATTTTGTCACTGTTTTGGAGCACACTGTCTTATAGATAACCTTATATTGATACTAACACCCAAAAAACTTTCATTTTGATTTCATGGGGACTTTAAAACACCTTACAAACACAGTTTTTCACTTTAAAAGATGTTAACTTGATGTTAATGTTGTCTGTTTGGATTCTCATTTTGACGGCACCCATTCACTGCAAAATTTATATTTTGCATCCCTATTAATATTTCATTTCCCCCACCTGCATGGACATGGAAAAGTAAAACTGCTTCAGAAGTAGAAAATTTGTTTAGTTTGATTAAAAAAAAACAATGCTTTCTTTTTTTCTTTAGAATATCATGCACTCATGAATCATAATCAACATAATAAGACTGAACATGGATTATAGAAGTTAATATGATCCATTCTGATTTAATGTCATCTTTAACTACCATTATTAGTTTGCCTGACCATATGCACCATTACCAAAGCACAACAAACTGAAAGCAAGCAGGCAGCTGCTTAGAGATCCGATCTCATTGCTTCTTGCCAGGCACACATGAAGTGTTGGAGTAACTCAGGAGGACATGTTTAAGTATCTAGCTGATGGATGAGACACAATCACTATGCAAAAGAAAACAAGAAGGAAATAAATCAACATTCATCCTTACAAAGCCACAAGAGAGAATCACATGTAATCACTCATCCGTTAAATGTGAAATCTGCTGGGGTTTTCACGGATTTTACAAACTGATACGAATATTACAGAATTACTTGATGTGCCAAAGACCCAGACTGTGCAGGAAAGTCAATGGAGACTACATTTAGTACACTATTAGTCTGCCCACAACATTAGCATGACTTGTACATTAGACCGCTCCATCAGCCAGACAGAGAGAGTGGAAATCTTAAGTCGATGAAGGATTGATTCCTAAAAGAGTTCTTGCAGGAAGACAAAACGAAAAGAAAATTTTGCAACACAACAGCAGTCCTCACTGGGGAAAATGGGTTTTACATTTACATATTCATGAGGGGGTATTTACAAATCTGTATTGACCAATCCAATTCTTCCGAGAGGAGGAAGAGGAGCTTAAAAGCTCAAACAAAGAGATTTTCTGAAGACATGCTTATGAGAGCGTTCCTTGAGGTCTTTCAGAGGGCAATGCTTTTTCACTGTGCATAATAACAAAACAAACAAAAAAACATTAAACCAGAGAGATCATTTTTCACACACTTCCATGCAAAAAATTTAAAATGCATATATCGTTTTTATGATCACCCCATAATTTACATTCAAAACCTACTGTATTCCCATATATCAAACCCTCTTTTTCCCTGGGCAAAGGAAACTCCTGCATAACTATATAGAAAAAATTAGTTAATATAAGATAAACATCAGTGAACAGTAAATATCTGTGCTGTTGCTAATGAATACTATTAAAAATGATTTAAACAATTTCAAAAACACATAAAATAACTAATAAAATAATGAAAAGCACATAATAAAATAAATAATAACTGAACATATAAAAGCACAAAGGTAATTCAAAATAACATCATAATGCTAAAATAACACTGATAAATATCACAAAAGACATCAGTCATGTTTTCTGAAAATTCAACCCAATTCTATTTTATGATAATTTAGTGACTTTAAAAACAGAATACAAATGTGTATTTTAAGTTTCAAAATTATTCATAACATGAATGAGAAACCTGTACAAAAAAGTACAAATATAGATTAAAATGCTTCAAATTACCTCTACCTGTTTCTCTATCTCTACCTGTCTTCTTACACATTTCTAGTCACACAGCAAACCCTGGACCTGCTGCATTCTATGTTAATTATTTCCCTAATTATCAGCATCTAATACTTTGAATCTTCAGAATCTTTAAAAATGGAAAGGAAGTTTGTATTTTTGGTTTTAGGATTTTTCATAACATGAAAAAGTATCAAATATACAATAAAGTTACAAAAGGAATACAAAAACTATAAGAAGTCGGTAGAAATAATATAATATCATAATATAATTAGGTTCCTACCTGTTACACATTTCTAGTCACAGAGTAAACCGCCCGGACCTACTCTGTTATATGTTAATTCTTTCTCTAATTATCAGCATCTGATACTTCGACAAACAGTGTTTAAGGAGCGGCCCAATCAGCTGTATCAGATCCTTCATAGTGCAGTCACAGGCCAGCAGTCTCCAGGGGTTAAAACCCTCATTACTAGTCATAGCTCTGCCCTAAACCCTTTGAAATGACTCTTCCTAATTAGCACCTCCAAATGGCCTCACATTTAATTAACTTGTGGAATCCTTGAGGGGCGTTTTGATTTAAGAAATTAACACATTTTCCCATTCCTGATCGTAACTGGTTTACTTTATTCAGAAATGATAGCTGCCATTTATCATGAATAATACAATACCAATGTTTAAAAAATGGAGCTAATAAAGTGCCGTTGATAATTCAGGGCTCATTACTGTAAGACTATCTGAGATACTTTAAAGATTTAATAAGTTGTATTTACACAGTTTTAGCATTTGCACAAGCTAATTAGAGATCAAATGGTGAAACTATTTAAATTTGGAACATCAATATTCATTCGAAGTCACAATGTTGGATAACGAAGCAATGAGTTAATTAGCTTGTGCCTCTGGGGGGGGGTGGAAACCAAATAAAGTCATTTGTGTCCTCTGAATGCTCTCCGCTCTTTTTCAGAGTCTGATTTTAACTTATGAAGGTCAGGTGGGCACTGGATGAGCAGCAGCCTTTGACAAGTTGACAAGAGAGCTCCGTTAGGCCGTGATGTGTGTGTGTGTGTGTGTGTGTGTTAGCAGAGTTGAGTTATGGGGAGTCAGCAGAGCATGCCAAAGGATTTAGATTGCAGAGATTTACATCATGGGATACGCTTTTGCCTTAATCTCCTAAAGACAGACATGGGCTGAAGGTGAAGGCAACTCTCTGCAGATATGAATTTAGCAATTAGCATAGTTAATAAGGAACATCATTCAGAGGAGAGAGGTCTGGAGGAGTGAGGTCAAGTCTGAACAAATGGAAATGGGCGAAGACACTGAATAGTTCAGAAAAAGAGATTTCACTCATTTACCAGCTTCCCTTTGGTTCCAAAACCGTTAGGGTTAATCAATAATACAGTAAAAAAAATCATAACAAATCCAAAAAAATAAAAATTACTAAAAAATTAATAAATAAGAATATATATATATATATATATATAATATATATATATATATATTATAATTTAAATAACTGGTTTCCATTTTAATATATTTAAAATTTTCAGCATCATAACTCCAGTCTTCAGTGTCACATGATCCTTCAGAAATCATTCTAATATGCTGATTTGCTGTTTAAAAAATCTATTATTATTATCAGTGTTGAAAAGAGTTGTGCTGCTTAATATTTTTGTGGACACCTTGATCCCCCAAAACTTTGAATGTTAAAGTAAGATTTAGAAGAAAAAAAAAAATGGTTTATATGGTTTATATTACGCAGCAAAAATGTTTTCAACACTGATAATAATAATAAGAAGAAGAACCATTATAATATCTGAGCACCAGATCATATCATATTAAAATGATTTCTGAAGGATCATGTGCCACAGTTTTTTGTGAGAAACAAGCTGCAATTAAAATTATTTACTGATAAATCAAGAAATTCGCTCTCAGCAGCATTCATGGGAGACCTGCAGTGAATCTATTTTTTTTTTTTTTATTATTCACAGTTTTGACTAACCGGGTTCGCAATAATACTTTTATGATACCTTTATGGTGGTTGCTTGATCTTTATGGTGGTTCCTTGGTCTTTTTTGAAGATTGAAAGTTCCCATTGTTGCCATTCATTGTAATTGCATGAACTAGAGCGACCCGCACAGTTTAAGAATTTCTCCTTTTGTGTTCAATGGAAGAAGAAAGTGATACAAGTTTGGAACAACATAAAGAGTTATGACAGAACTGTAATATTTAGTGAACTGTTCCTTTAATAAGCAATGTTTACAATGAGTCTTTGGACATTCATGGGAACACAAACCAACCGAACAAATATCAACATAGATAGACTTTCAAAGTTTTTCACAACTGTCGTTGCACAGCTTACGTAACCGAATAAAAAAAAAAAAAAAAAAATTTAATTGCTGTAACACTCAATACCGCCTCATCACAATCAGCATTACAGAAAAATGATCCCTAATGGACCGCAATACATGTCCCACAGGAGCGTTCAAAAGAGGCACCTCTCCTTCAAAAGACTGCCGACAGAACTCTAAATGATTGCCGCCTTCCTAAATTATTGAAAAAGCCTAAACAGCCCTCATGAGCAACAGAAATGGCTATTAACCTTGGCGAAACGATATTCAAATCCGGTTACAGCAAACTTGCTCTACTGTATCCCTGGCGGCCAGGAAATGTAAATGTGTTTTCGCTGTGGACAGATGGGAGAGACGCCTGCTGTTTGAAGTTCTTGCACCGGAGGAGTCGCACCCTCCCACCCCTCGTTTAAAATATTCAGCACGCAGCCTCATCCAGCAGACTCCCCTGGTCCTGTTTCGACACTCCAGTCAAGCTTTTCAAGCTGCTGCAGCGTTGTGAGGCGAATTAGCTTTGACGTCTTCAATCTTTGCGTAAAGATTTTTCACCGCCCCCCAAAGAACGAACGCAGCGGCAAATGTTCCTTTAAGTTTGGAGATGTGGCTGTGGGTTGTGCTGGGGAAAACAGCTCTGGGATTATCTCTAGGTCCAGACAGGAATTTCTGAGGCGGCATTGGCATTATCGGCCATCGCCTGTCTTAAATCCATCTCTCTTTTTTTGGGCATTGTCATTGACAAGCCATCTCTAATATTCGAGCTGTCATAAAAGATGGGAGTGAATTGCAGTGATACATACCTGCCTTGAGTATGCAGTTTTGTGCATTATGCGTCGAATAAGGGCTGGGTATTGATACACATTTGCCAATTCAATCTGATTCTAATTGACTACTTGACCAGATTCTGAATAATCTGGGTATATTTCATGTCTACTTTGATTACCAATGAAAAGTATGTAAGTAATTGGGTCATTCTGTGTCAAATCAACCAAATTTCAAAAACTTCCCCAGCTCAAATTTTTGATTGTGTTGTATACTTTCTGAAGAAATACAAACATGTATAGTGATGAAGGCCAAAATATTAAATGTCAGAGCAAACTCAGGGGTGTAAAAATGACTTCTGAAAGATAACAGCATCGTCATGTTATTTTCACACAGAGATTGGTAAGTCTATTAGTGAAATCTGTTCACTTTAGGAATCTTTATTGCATTAAATATCAATGGTGACCAGTCAAAAATGGGGAAAAGGCACTTTTCATGTTTTTTTCTCCAAAGTTTGCATGGCTGTAACTCAGGAGGTATTAAAGATATCTAAATGTCCTTTTAGATGTTGGGTCTTAACAAACTTTCCTTTTGGCAACTTCATTTGTAAGGCCCTGTATGGTTTGGTTCCAGAGATATTGGAATTTGAATATGGCTTCATGAGTAAATTGTTAAAATTTACATATTTTCAGTGGTCAAAAAACAAATGTGGATCACTTCACTTTGCATACAGATGATACTTCTTTTCATTTAAAGAGAAATGTCTGAAGAAAAAATAATGTTAAAACTAGAAATGTTGTTTCCCTCTATCAGTAATTGCATAAGGAAAGACCGTTTTGAGTTCAGAATATTATTTTTCCGACGTTTGCATGCCTGTAACTCAAGAAATATTAAAGTTATCTTAATATCTTTTTAGATTGTGCTTCCTGGTTAGCTTTTCTTTTTGAATCTTCATTTTTAAGGCCCTAACTGGTTTAATTCCAGACAGGCATGCAAACTTTGACTCTGAATCTCAGGTGAAAATTTCCATTTTTAATAGTGGATTACTCCGTAAATATACGTCTATGACATTTAATATTTTGGCTTTCTTCTTCATTTAGGTATTTCTTTCACCAGAAAAAAATATTAACAAAATCAAAAATTTGAGCCAGGGACCTCTTGTTGAGTTGACACGGAATGACCCAATTGCATGTATTGTATAAAAGTATTATTTGATTATTATTTATTAATACTATACAGTATAATATTACTATATAGTCTAGTGTAATCAGATTCCTGAACAAAACACTTCAGTGAAAGAGTACAAAAGCTCTAAATGGGTCTTATCTTTGACAGATTAATTGAGTTCATTAAGTAAAGGATTTAACAGACTCACTCAAAGTATCTCCTCAGTTTGTCAGTCTCTTTGAACAATTTGTTAAAAGGACCAGCCCAAAAGAGTAGTTGTGTATCAGACTGGTTGAGCAGTGTGCGTATAATTCACTAAAAAGAACCAGTTCATGAGAGTCATTTGTTCATGAATTGGATTACACTAGTTATTGTGTGCTGTCTGTGAGGAAACCTCAAAAGAGAGACATATTTTCTTGTAATTACTTGGCAGCGCACATTCATTTTGTATTTTTTTTCTAATCACATTCAATTCTGAATGCAAACTGTTCTGTATATTTGCTGACACTGAAAAGTGGTAACACTGGCATAGATTAAAAGATAGATCCTGGGATTTCAGCAATCGATTTTGTGATCGCTAAAGCGAAGATCACGATTAATCGGAAAATTTATATTTTTACCCAGCACTAGTGCAAATGTCCAAGTATGCAGCCACTGATTAATAAAAACAGCTCATTGATCGTTGTCAGGAACTGGCTGACAGCCAGATCCCTAAGGAGATGGTGAAACATGGATTTGATCCAAACATGAGAAGTCCAAACTGAGAGAAAAATTAAAAAAGTTGCTCTAATCTGCATCTTATTAGTGTCTGTATCAAATCTTGATATTAGTGCTTTTAAAATTTAACACTGACCCTCATACACAATCTGTAGATCCTTATCATCTCTGCAAATAGCTGATATAAACCTATGCATTAAAGTCTATTACCATAAAAATGTAACTTCTCTCTGATACCAAACAAGATGTAAATAAGTCATTTCATCAAAAATACTATAACTGCACTTGGCACTATGTAGTTTCTCATTAGAGCAAGACCTCTCTCAGATGGATGAGGCTTTTGCCCTTTTGCTGCGGGTTGCATCTCATTATACGACAGAAATGATAATATGTGCTAGCTAAGCACTCTGCATGCAGTTTTTTTTTGTTTTTTTTTTTGGGGGGGTTTTTTGGGGGTTTTTCTTGAAAAAAAAAAAATTTTTTTTTTTTAAAATTTTTTATAAAAAAAAACTACTAAACCACATCTTATGGCAGCAGAATGGTCTGAACAGAGTAATGAAGTGATGCCTTATACACTAAATTGGTGTTGATCCAATGTCATTTTCTAGCAACCAGAAAAAAAAAAAAACCCCCCCCCCCCCCTCCCTCTATATAACTTTATACAACTCCAGCTCAGGTAAGGTTGAAAAAGTAACGTGTATTTGAAACTGGTTATATTTAATGATTTAGCTATTTAATTAAAAATGAATTTAAACTGAAAAGCAGACTTTCATGATGACATCAATGTTGCATTCTGGGAGCTGAATCAATAAATCGACTGAATCAAGTAGCAAAATCAGGTCAGACTGTGCGTACTAAAGATGCTTTTTTTAGGCAGAACGTCCAATGTTTAAAGTCCTTGTTCTGTGTACAAACCGGCGTAAAGATTTATGAGATGCCTTGCCTTTTGTGTGAAGCAATTTCAGAATAAAATTAAGACAATATTGATGTCTGAAGGAAGCAGACGCGACATCTGTGGTGTTCAAAGGGGTTTATTGTGAAGCCAATAATGCGTAAACAGAATTTTGCTATTAAATTACGGCTGCTGTTATTATCAGATGCCCTTGTTATGGGTGAGATTTTAGTATGAACGTATATTACAACACACCTGATAATTTATGGAGGTTTGGATAAACTACATTTCTAGGGCCCTATAAAACAGCACTTTACAGGTAAAATATATTTGTGTATGCCTTATTCCACTGATTCCAGTGTAGTTATGGGACAAAAACAACCATTCTTAAGGCGAGACACTGCAGGTGAATAGGGTAAAAGAAAAAAACGAATAGTTATTGTCTTACTTACCCAGTTGATTGATTACACTGATAACTGCAAAAATGTTTTGTATTACAAGTTTTCTAAAATGTTAGGTTTAAATATGCAAATGAGGCATTCTTTAATGAAATATGCGCTAATTTGTAGTGATCGACCGATATTGATATTTTATAACCGATACCAATTATTTGCATGTTTATGTGCCCGATAACCGATATTTATTTACTGTTATAAAGTAAATAAATGACTGAGTGAAGTCCATACTTCACTTTGGTTTTTCCTCCTTTCAGTCATCTTAAAAAAAGTGTTGAAAATTAGAAGTCTTTAATGTTAAACTTAATTTTCACATTACAACAATAAAAAAACATTTTAATTAAAGCATCAGCAGCAACACTAATAAACAATAAGCAAAATAAATGTAGAAGGTCTAATGTTTTCAAATGGAAAAAATAAATAAAGGAAAGGAGTCATATCAACTTCATTTTAAACTACAGTTTTAGTAGGTTTATAAGCTGTTTAATAGGCTAAAGAGTGAAGAATAATTCACTGGATAATGTTAATTCACTGAATAATATTCTCTGGAATATTGAAATATAACAAACAAAACATCGTATTTTATTGCATTTCTCAACTGGTATGTTATATCAGAATTACTAATAATGTTTTTGTCGTTCTGGACTATGAAATGCCTGCTGACAGCGCAGTTTATCTATGCATTTACACAGAACTATACTCAAACTGCGATCGCTCGTGGAGATAATAAATAATTAATTTCCATAGAGTTGTATCTATTTAGATGTTTATTAGCGAAATAATGGTTATATAGTAAATGTTAATACAATTTAGGGTGTTTTAAACAAGTGAATCTTGTTAAAAGTTACATGCGGTGGCCGTGCTGGAGCATTTCCTGAGCAACAACCTGCTGAGTGAACCGAAATATGAAAGCGGCTTCACGAGACTAATGATGAGCATAGACAACAGACAGAGAATTAAATTTAGCGTTTTTATTTCTAACATGAGCTCATTCATGGCTGTATTATTTAATTAATGCAAAGTTACGTCTTTATTGGGAGAGGACTTGACGGATTATTTTAGCCTACGTGACTCCGACTTCATGAGACGATGAGCATATAGACAACAGAGAGCGAATTAAATTCAGCACTTTTATTTCCAACATGCGCCCATTCATGGCTACATATTATTTAATTCAGGCCTTAATGTAATACATCTACTTTGTGCATAAGTCTGTTTATGTTAAATAAAGTTTACTAACTATAGTAAATCAAGTACCCGTGCATGCCGTTGTTGTTGTCTTGTTTCCCCTCAGATGCGCTGCAATGGTGATCCTGCTCGCAATTCTCAAAACATTCACAAGATGGCGGCGTTTATTGGTGAATCCGACATTACAAAACCGATATCCGATTATGGTAAAATACTTAAATATCAGGAAAAATATCGGTAAATCGATATATATCGGTCGATATCCTACAATTTGCATACATTTCTCACCGATATCCGATATTGTAAAATGCTATGAGCTTAGCCTACTTGACTCCGACTTCATGAGACGATGAGCATATAGACAGCAGAGAGCGAATTAAATTCAGCACTTTTATTTCCACATGTGCTCATTCATGGCTGCATATTATAAATGCATATCAGGCATTTATGTAATACATCTAATTTGTGCATTAATGGCTGTTATTTTAAATAAAGTTTACTAACTACAGTAAATCAAGAACCCGTGCACGCCGTTGTTGTTGTCTTCCCCTCAGATGCGCTGCAATGATGATCCTGCGCGCAATTCTCAAAACATCCACAAGATGGCGGCGTTTATTGGTGAATCCGATATCACAAAGCGCTATCATTATTGTATCACACAGTTATTTTAAATAGTGAAAATATTTCAATGTTACTGTTTTTGCTGTATTTTGGATCAAATACATGCAGGCTTGGTGAGCAGAAGAGAATTCTTTAAAAACATTAAAAAATCTTACTGTTCAAAAACTTGACTGGTATGTTAGCCTATAGTTTGAAGTTAAAAATATTAATAATTAGGTGAGTCTGAGATTTTTATTTGACAGTGATTTCACATTTCTTGTTTGTATGAAGGCTGAATACCAATAAAAGGTGAACATTTATTTATTTGCAACATTTTTTTCCTAAAATATGATATAGTTTTATAGGAGTAGGTTTCATAGACTTGGCAAATTAATTTTTCATACATTTTTGTAGGTACAGACATCTGTTGTGGCTGTTTTTATGAGGCTTTTTTAATATTGTTCATATCGATATAGGAATTATATCGTATCGACCAAAATTAAGAAATATATCGTGATATAAATTTTGGCCATCTTCCAGCCCTATGTGGCTTCTTACACAGAATAAGGCACGTTGCGTATTTCATAGTATTTAAGCAGTGATAACGGCATTGCATTATAAATATACTTTATTTTAATGAAAATTAAGAACTCAGATAAACCGTATATTGTATAGACACAGTTGTGCGTGTGTTTTTTATGCATAAGTGTATTTTTTGAGTTAATATTTGTATTTAATAAAGCACTACTGCATTAAAATAATTGGTAAATGAAAAACATTACATATGATAAACAATAATTTTAAGTACACTGCAATTAAACATTAAGCAAAAACAAATGTAAGCTTTTCAGTTTGACTTAATTGTTATTTATAATCAATGTTAGCTTAAAAAATTTGAGTTGCTTAATTAAATTTTTTTGAGGTAATCGGTGTCCACAAAAATGTTGAGTATTCTGAACTTATCGGGTTTTACAGTGTAGAACAAAAATCTAAAAACTGAATCAAAAAAGTCAATTTCAAAATTCTTGTTTAATTTTTTTTTGACATATTAGAGTCAAATGTTTTTACAGAGGGAATTTTGGGATCTCATTTTTGTCACTCCATAATTCAGAAAATGCTTTTACATACATCACAAAAAAACAGAAAACTATTTATTTTTTCCCCCAACAATTTTTTTGTTGTTTGGGGGAATAAAATGTTGTACATAATCAAGCAAATGATATATAAACAAATCCCTCTGTAAAAACCTTCAGGATATAGGCAGGAATAAAAATATAAAGTGTGGTGTGTGTAAGTGCTACTGAAGTGGAGATTTATGGCTCAGTGTAGGAGAAAAAACTCATTTTGAGAAAACGACCTTTGAAAAAATATGTATTGTAATTGAAATATATTGACAAAAATAGATAAAGTGCTTTAAAAGAAACACTTAACAGTGTATTTTGGATGTTTTCTTTCCACTAGTCTGAAAAAAAACACTTTATGAAAAGCCAAAAAGCCCCAAATCTCAAACTTGACAGATGCATGAAAAAACAGTGTTTTTGCCTGCAGTGTTTCCCCCTCATTTTTCACCCAAAAATGGAAACTTGCTAAAAATGTACCCTCGGTCCAAGTTTGTTATCAAAGATGTGTAGAAATTGAGCATTACATCACTTGCTCATCAATAGATCATCTGCAGTGAATGGGTGCCGTCAGAATGAGATTAAAAAAAAACTACAAAAAACATGTCATAATATCTAATCATCTATATACATGCTGTTTCAAAACGTCTTTGAGGAAGAAACAAACTCATCTACATCTTGAATGGACTGAAGGCTGGTAAGTTTTCAGCAAATTTCATTTTTGGGTGAACTGTTCCTTTAAAGACGGCAAGCCTCTGTCCTCTGACAACCAACACATTTGTTTTATGTGCCAACAGCCACTGAACTATTTAGGGATATCAGTCAGGATTAAAACAGAATGGAAGGCGCAGCTCAGATCTATTCAATGACCTACTTGAAACTTTTCCTCCGAGTTTTGTTCTATAATGTCAAAATATAGCCTCTGACTTTCCATAAGACTGAATTTCCATTGAAACCGCACTGTTGATCTACTTTGTCCTGTTGTCCTGGTTTACGGTTTATATGTGCAGAGGAATCTTTCAGTACGCATGTCAAATTACACCCAAAATAAGGAAACATTAAAAATGTAAAAATGTTGCAAGACCAAAAGAGGAACACAAGACAATCACCCAAAAATACAAGAATTATGACAGCATGGAAATCTTCCTATACCTAAGATAAATATTAAAAATGACCTTTAAACCTTTGCTGTAGACTGACAGCAAATTGCTATAGGCCAGCTCAGCAGAAAAAGTTTCATCACTGACAGACAGGTCAAAGGCTGATATAGATGGACGTGAGTCTGGCCTATTGCTCACTGACTGAATGAATACAGGACAAACCTGAAGGTGAAACGGTCATTTCTAGCCTTATGAAAAAAGCCCTCAAAACACTCAAACATTATTAAAAAGTATCACCTTTAGCAATCAGCATTCTGGGAAACATATAACATATAGCAGAACACACAATCTAATGTTTAAACTATCTGATAAGACTCAGAACAACATTTTCAGAATAGAACCTTTAGAAAAAAAGGTATTTAAGAATAGAATTTATGAACATAAACTTAAAAACAGAATCTTTTGAAAAGAATCCTTGTCTAAATTAATTTCAAATCATCAGACCGCATTTGCAGATCATGCAATGTGTTTTATGAACATATTTATATGCTGGCGTCAGTTACAGTAAACGAAGAATTCTGCAAAGCAGCGCAGAGACCGTCTATGTGTAATTCTATTAAAGCATCCGTTCAAATCGCTAGCTGAATGAACAAGCAACGCCAGGTTAAATGAGTATTTGTACATGTATTCATAACTATGTGCAGAATAAATCATTATTATCAGATGCAGTAAGCAGATGCGCCACGCAACACTACGTTCTTCTGCTGGTCGCATCACGCACTGGAGGAGAAACGTAGAGATCTGCGATCTGTTACCTGGTTTCGGCTCACAAGCAGTTGTTTAGTGCTCGCTGCTCGGAGTCCTCTCACAGCCGCCTGACACGCCATGGATGCCGCCATGTTGAACCGGAAGTAAGTCCTGTAGCGCTGACACGTGTGTGAGGAGTGACAGAGAGCGTTGGCTGAGGTCTTCAGAAACCTGTAAGTGAACCAAAGAACAGGATTGGACTATTTACACTGCAACATTAGCTCATTTACCTCCCTAGCCGGTGGGACAAAAGTTCAAATATGTGGTTGTATACAAACGTGTTCTTAAAATGTTCTTATATAAATACAGATAATTCCGTAAATGTAGACAATTACATGAGAATTTACCTAAATATTGTTATGGAAGTGTACTTGAATAGCTGTTGAATAATTACATTTTATGTAATATAATACAATGTATTAAAATAATAAAATACGTCCCCTCCCATCAAAGGACAGCCTATAAAAATCGGTCAGTAATTCTAAAAATAATAAAATAACATTTTTCTTTTTTTTCTGTTATTGCCAAAAGTCTGAATATATTAGATAATGAAGATTACTATTTTTAAGGATGAAAATTTGAGTAGCTGTTGAATAATGGAGCTTATAAAGTTATATTAATTAAAAATAAACTATCAAATATATTTTTCTTTACATATATTATTGCCGAAAGTATGCTCTTTCGGTTTGTTTTTGTTCATTTATTATAAACATTAAGATAAAATATAGATACTTTTGCCAGTTATGTATTTATTTATTCATTTAAATCATTAATTTTGAGTACCTTTGAATACTATTCAGTCTTTTTGTGTGTGTATTTAGGTTATTTACATACTATTTAATCATGTCAGCACTGATTTCATCATGTCAGCACTAATCAAATGATCTTTCAAACAATACAGCAGATAAAGAAGACCAACACAAAAGCAGGATCATTATGTGGACGCCATGATGTTTGATGGGTTGGATCGGCTGCATAGCAGGTTCCCAAACTTGGTGGCGTGTTTCTTTAGCGTTGATCAAAGGGAGGAGGTTTGATTCTCTTACACATACACAGAACCTATCTATCTTTTCTCACTCTCTTCTTGACTCTCTAAATGCACTCATTACTCTCTGACATTGTGAAAGGGCAGGAAGGGCAAAATGATCATAAAAAGCTGTGATTATGACAGAGAGACATTTGCTTCAAACTGATGTGTGTCAGCAGAAACCTATTCAGAGAGGATGATGAACAACTCCTGGAGAACATGCGAGCGTCTCTCTCCTTCCCTCATTTTTTTTTTTTTTTCACAATACGGTCACATAAACAAGCCTCTGCCCCTTCAGTACATTCAAACCAAAACATGCAGATCAGCACATATTGACATTTTGCAATGGCAGAAGAGCCACTATTGCCTTTTTTTATTGTTATATATTTATTTCAACCCAAGCTTATTGGAAAAACGGGCCTGCGAAGACATTTCTACAAACAGATTACGCTGGTTCTTGCACGTTTCGCAACACTTTTAAAATGTCCAGTGAATGATGCTAAAAGTGCGTTTTTATCTTAAGTTTTATCTGAAACAGATGAACATGAATCTTGCAATGTTTTATTATGCTGGTTGTTGTAAATATCATTGTGCAAAAAGGGGAATTCTGTATCGCGTTTAAAAATAACGTACCACCTACACTAAACCTTACCCTAAACATAACCAATAGCGTTAGCTAGATAAAGAAACGTGAGATTTTAGCTCACTTATACAAGTTTTTTTTTTTTTTTTTTTACTTTTACTGTTTTACCAGACTTATACCAGAGCTTTTCGCATCGCAAATGCCATACTATACCAGGTGGGCTACCGAGCAAGTTTACTAAACCAGAAAAGCAGTACATATGCAGCTGGTTATGTGATGCAAAAATCGAAATGTATTCATTTAGAAATGTTAAAACCGTTTTAACATCACAAATTGGAACTGAACAAGAAAACCATGCAAGAATGTCTATATTTTAGGATCATTTTTGTGAAAAGGTATGAAAGTTGTTGGTGTTTCAGCTGGAAAATGCAGGGAATTATATGTATAAGTGGGTATGTTTTTGTATTTTTTCAAAGATTCAGGTATAGGCACGTTTTTCAATGAGCTTGGGTTGATTTATTTCACAAATTACCTGGATTTATTTGTATTGTTTTATTTTGTGCTGGCCTATTCTTTTCCAGCTAGTTTTTAATGGGAAGAGATCCATATTTTCATCGTGAGGTATATTTTTTACCTCTCACCTTTTTTAAATCCAGCCATCGTACACAAACAAAACTTGCACACTATGCACAATATTCCCAATCTGTCGACCAAGCTATCTTTTTGAGGGAGGATGTTTGTTTCATGGTATAAGAGCTCTGTATTATGGTAATGAGGCTGACCTGATCTTAGATGTTTAATAAAGGACGAGGATTCTCCTCAGCCCACCGAACAAAGCTTTTTGCTTCTCATACCACATTGATATGCGACGCTTATTCAAACGTTTATGCTGCGGTCACATTTTCCACAGAAGCATTTTGTATTTAAATTTGAAAGTGTTTCGACTGCAAACTTTTCCAATACAGCGGTCGGACCTCATGAATGCCATTTATTGTTTCAGGCTATCATTCCCAATCCCATGCCATTGTTCCTGTTTCAAATACTTCTCCAGTCTTTCGAAAGCCATCCAAGAATCTTCCACCTTCTTTCTTTCTGTAGAGAATGTGTTTCATGCCCAACTTCCCTCGAGATGTGAAAACCCCAGATGTTGCGCTGCAGTGACAACACCTCCGTTGCTTTCAACGCTGTGAGCAGGGTGCAAGAGCTTGTGAATTTGTTCATAAGTAGTAGATTGTGCTTTCATTTCTTCTCAGTTTCTCCTCGGCTGGGCCTAAGAGCGTCAGATATCCAAAGCCAATGCCTGCCTGAGGACGGTGGGGCCCGTTCCATCCTTTCTTATACAAGCAGCCCAGTTGGAGGCCGTGAAGCTTTCCTGCGTGAGCTTTAGATCTCAAGGCAGCCTCTCTGTATGATCAATGTGTTTAACCCCTGCGTGCAGGTATAGCTTTGTGGATCTGCACTGTGAAAGCGAAAACATCTGGCCCGCTCATTGGACATCAGTGTGACTCTAGGACAGCTAGGATCTATTGGCTATCTCATTAGCTAAAGGAGAAAGACAGAAAGAGCGAAGGACGCCTAATTTCCCATTCTTTCACAGTCTGGTTCTCCAAACACTGAAGCCCTGAAGCACGCTAAGCCTCTTACCTCTCTCCGTCTCTCTCTGTGTCCTTCTCAAACCGGTTCTGAAGTCTTTTCTGCTCCCCTTCACCCTAACCCACTTTAAAAGCTATTCTCCTCCAGCTCAATGCAAATAAGGCCATTTCATTTTACTATGCTGGCAGTACGTCTCCCACTAAAAGGAATGGGAAGCGGTGGCACACTCCATCTGTGCATGGGATGTGGTACCTTTTAATGCCGTGGCGATTTTTCCTTTAGAGTATTACCACACTGAGCAGTGAGCACTGAGGACTGTGAATATTTCTGAGGTACTGCTAGTATATAAAATGTATTATAATCTGCAAATGGCTTTGAATTCACATTCAATTTCATCATCAGTTTGTGTGGCTTTAGACGGTCATAAGAAAGTCTTGTCTTTTTACCAGTGAAAACAGAATATGATGCAAAGAACTGAATGAATGCATGTAACTGCTGAGTCGACAGCTCAGTCCTAGTTGCAGAAAGCATAAACTCGTCATCTGAATTAATATTATGATTTTGGTAACACTTTATTTTAAGATCCAATTCTCACTATTAACTAGTTGCTTAATAGCATGCATATTACTAGCATATTGCCTGTTTATTAGTACTTATAGGCACATATTAATGCCTTATTCTGCATGACCATGTTCTAGAGCCCTTAACCCAATACCTAAACTTAACAACTACCGTACTAACTATTAATAAGCAGCAAATTAGGGGTTTAATGTGGGAAAACTCTTAATTAATCATGAATACGTGTTCCCTATTCTAAAGTGTTATAAATAAAAATAAAGTATAAAAAGTGTTTAAATGCTATACATTTTACTTAGATAAGAATATATAACAAATATAAAATAATGGGCAAAATGATGACAAACTGTGATAGACTAATTTGAAAATAAATTTGAACTTTTTAAACATTTCAAAATTTAGTAAACATTTATAATTAAAATGTATCAAGCTGTAAACGGGCTGACAAGACGTGAGACGTTTGCGGATCCAGTGCAAGCTGTTATTTAAAAGCCGAAGAGGTCCGAAAACACAGGCCAAGGTCGGGGAACATTGGCAAACAGGTATATGGCGGGCAAAACACAAGAATAGTCCTAGGGCTAGCGAAGGTCAACGATTGGCGAATAGAATCAAAAGGGCGAGACTAGAGGGGATAAATCCAGGAAAACAGGCAAAGATCAGGGGGAAGGGATCAGAGTGAGTGTTAAATAGTGAGTGAGTGATATGAAACAGCTGTGTGCAATCAGTGCTGTGTGCAATCAGTGCAATGAATGATGGGATATGTAGTCCGGGGTGATATGCAACAGTGTGTAGTGCGAGAGTCAATGAAAATGGAAAGGGTGACCTCTGATGGCTAGCAGACGGAAGTTCATGGACCGGATTCATGACAAAGCATATAAAAGATTTTTAACATATCCTTGGTGGAAAATCTGAGCAACGGAAATCAATATCTAAAATGAGCATACTGAACCTGGTGTCGTGAGTTCATTCAGCTTTAGAAAATACTAATTTATGCTGGCCCCCAATTCTCATGAGAAAACTGCAGAGCCCCTAAGAGGACTTGATATTAAAAATTATTTTTTTTAATGAGATGAAGAAAAAAAAATCTTACAGTGCTTGTGCATTCACTAAAGAACTGTTGCTTGCTCGTGCAAATAGGGTCCTGGTGTTCCTTTAATGACAAAACTTTGCATTGCTTGCAAAATTTTTTTGTTGTTTTTCTCTAAAGAAACAAAAACTGATTTTTAGAAGAATCGAAAAAAAAAGTTTTAGAACGATTTTTTTTTTTTTTTTTTTTAGAAAAACAAAGGTATAAGCTTGCAAATCCATGCACCCATAAACCCAAACGTCAGTGGGACATAAACAGATCGTATGCGTCTAAAATTCTGCACCAATTCGCTAAACTGAAAAACAGTTTTGAGCTGCTTTAGAGAATTGTTTAATAAATGTGACTTTCAAAGAAGAAAGGAAAGACGCAGAGCTTTAAGATGGGGAGGCGCCTTTGCACAAAGACATATTTTGATCCGTAGTTTTCGTTGACAGTGATTGACAAACACTGATTTTGAGAGTTCCAGCATGGGATATGGATTAAAAGCCCTCCTTTCATCACTGAGGCCTGAGTTACCGACAGGAGATTTTACATCGGAGCGGGAGCGAGGGATTTCGCGGGAGGACAACACAAAAAGAATATGAGCCACTGATGTTGAATGCATGGACGATGTCACACCATCATTAATCTCCAGTGCCAGATCTTTGAGAAGTGCACGCTAAATCACTCTCATTGCCACCAGGGCATTGATTTCAAACTCGTATGCAAGAGCAGCATGCATTTATATTCAACACTGATGATTCAACCAGCTGCATAGCCGTATTATAGCCCTGCCAATCCATGTAAACAAATTCAAGCTTTACCATGGCAGAGCTGCTAAACACATATCCACAGGAGAATTCAAAAGGCACAGTGTGCAGAATGGGTATATTGCTTTTTGTTGATGTTACTCAGGCGTGCTGCTCAACATCCAATTTCTCGTATGCATTTAGTCTTGCATAGCCTTTTGACTAAAAAAAAGTACAAAAAAGTATGGGTCAAACGAAAAGGAGTTTTCAAGCATCAACACAATGAAAGCTGTTTTTAATGTACATTAGAATATGTCCTGTATAATATTATTTTTCAGAGCAAAAATAAAATGACTATCATACATTTTTACAGTGATTTACAGAAGATATCCACTAAAATGTCATTCAGTGTAACAGTTTATATATCAAAAAATATTGTCAGGCTTATTTAGAACAAGAATCATTAGATGACATTAAAAGACTCTATTTAAGGATCACAGTGCAGCCACCGAAAATAATTAAAAGTAATTATTTTTAATATGAAAACCGTGGTAATGTTTTAGGATTCTTTCATGAATAAAAAGTTCAGTGAATGGCATGTATTTGAAATGGAATCTTTTGTAACATTATAAATGTCTTTACTGACACGTTTGATAAATTGAATGCAACCTTGTTAAATAAAAGTAATCATTTCTTTCAAAAAAAAAAAAAGCTTACTTATCCCAACTTTTGAATGATAAGTGATTTATTTAATATTAAATGGGACGTTTTATATTCACACTTCCTTTACTAAGGATGAGTTATGTAGCCATGGTCACACTTTTCAAATCTGAATTGCCTTGAGGTTGGGAATCAACCCCCCCAGATGACATCAACATCTCTGTAGCTGCAGTAAACACAATCATTTCATTCATTGAAACAATATTCAAATCATAGACTTCAAAGCTGCTACAGAGCAAATCACCTGCTGGCTTGATACATTCCCCTGCATTCAAGCACAAAAGAAGGCTTAGAAGTGCATATGAGGGATCAAACAATATGAAACTCATGCTCAAGCCTTGCACACTTACCTGACTTTATCTTCAAGTGACAGGTCACACTTGAAAATTCTCCCCTTTTCTCCTCTCTTCAACAAAGCATCTCTCTTTCCATCTTACCATCACCTGTTAGTAGTTCACTATCCGTTTAAGCAGCAGCACATCAGCATATGACAGTGAATGAACATCTTTGATTTTTTTTGTAGCACCCAGAAGCTTTGGTTTAACTCGAACACTGATCTTGAATCTTAAAGAGGAAGAGGAGTATCTGGGGCTGTTGTTTACTCAAGGCTCCTGTGCTGTATACATGCATAATAAACATGACGAGGGGCTAAAAACTCCCACTCATGCTTCAGTTTCTTAGCTTTTTTTTTGTAGGATTGAGGAAAACCTCAATAAAGATATACGTATAAAAGCAGTGCAATTGTGAGATCGAAAACAGAGAGATAAAATCGAACATCGCCACATGCAGGGAGACATCGGTGACCTTCACCAATGGGGGTTGGGTAAGGGGTAGAAAGGGGGGTAGGTGGGTGGTAATATAGTATTAATGGGGGGGTATATAATGATACATTAAAAGAAATAAAAAAAAAAATAATATATATTAAAAATGGTAGGGGGTAGTATTTAAAAAGAAATTTAACTAATTTAAGTGTCGCTGGGTAGTTGTGTGTAAATATACGGGGGTGGGTTAAAAAAAGGTGCGTTAACCCTAATAAGGTAAAAATAATAATGTATACTTAGGGGGTAACAAACGGTGTGGGTGTAAGGTCTTAGGTTAAATCTGTGGGTAAGTAATATAAATACTTATGTTCGTAATAAAAGGGTAATTTTGGGTGGTATTGTAAATAATTGTATGGGGGGGGTAGTAAAATAGGGGTGGGGGCGGTATACACCCAACGTTACCCCCCCATTAAGGAAATGCACCAAAAATGACCAGATCACCTGAAAACAGATTTAAGGTGATATGAAAAATATTATGATATAAGAATATGTAAACTTTATATATGGTAATTTGTGGCTTGTGGTGCTGCGTTGGCCGTGGACCGGCGTGTTTCTGGGGTGTGGGTGTGTGTGTGTGGGTGTGTGTGTGTGCATGTGTGTGTGTGAGGGTGTGTGTGTGTGTGTGCGTGTGTGGTTGTGTGTGTGTGTGTGTGTGTTTGGGTGTGTGTATATGAGACGTCAAAGGGCGACGTCCATGTGGCTGTCTGTAGCAACTTAAATTTACAAAAGTGGATTTTTAAAAGAGGTTTTTAAAATGGGATAGTGTCAAGCCTGGTAAAGTTTTTTTAAATTACAAATTAATTTGTTTTTTGCTATCTAAAGGTATTCTGGTTATAAATATGCTTTTTATCAGAAATACACTGATGACTAAATTTTTTTATGACTGTGTAAAAAATATTAATTTTTAAAAAAAAAAAAAAACTTTTTTTTTATTCTTGAAAAACCCCTTTCGTTTTGACACTTAAATACTTAAGAGTGAGTACCTAATAATAACTAATAAAGTTTATTTTCAATAATTTCTTCTTCACTCTTTTATTTCTTTTTTTTCTCAGTAAGTAAATATATACATTTTTTTATTTCAGAGATATAGACCCTAGAATGAGGTGGTATTCAACCCCCCAGTCATTGCCCAGTTGTCTTTAGTTCTGTATAATTGAAACGAACGTACATCATTGACCCAACTGAATACCCATCTTTTGTTTCCACTTTCTATTGTTTTCCTGTCTTTGTTTCTGAGCATATTAATTCACCTTGCTTAATCATTAGACAGCTCGTTTGAGGAACAGATCCGTGACCCATATTTTGCCAGTAGGTTGTAAAAGACACATTGAGAAAAATCATTGTTTCAAAAACAGAGTGGCTCTTCGCTAAAGTGTAGAACCTGCTGCCTCCTAGGTTGTTTGAGAACGAGCAAAGAGCATGATTTATTTATGAGCGTACACCATCTCAAAGTTAACTTAAGGCGATATCTCACTACCAAAATGAAAATTTTTGTTATTAATCACTTACCCCCATGTCATTATAAACCCGTAAAAGCTTAGTTCGTCTTCAGAACACAATTTAAGAAATTTTGGATGAAAACCGGGAGACTTGTGACTGTCCCATAGACTGCCAAATAAATTACACTGTCAAGACCCAGAGAAGTATGAAAGACATCGTCAAAATAGTACATCTGCCATCAGTGGTTCAACCATAATGTTATGAAGCGACAAGAATACTTTTTGTACGCGAAGAAAACAAAAATAATGACTTTATTCAACAATTCGTCTCTCCGCATACCGTAGCGCCCATTTGGAGACTATCCATTGAACGCAAGCAGCGTACGCTCTGCTTGTCAGACACGCTTTCATTCAAATCAAAGCGTAAATACACGTAGAACACACGTAGTTAATCGGACAGTCACAAGCCTCCCGGTTTTCAGCCAAAATATCTTAAATTGTGTTCCGAAAACAAACAAAGCTTTTACGGGTTTGGACGACATGGGGGTAAGTGATTAATGACAACATTTTCATTTTGGGGTGAAGTATCCCTTTAATGGCTGGTGTGGCATTGGGAAAAAAACTGCTTTTTTATAATAGCATGGAGTTCCCAGGCTCAGCATGCTGACAAAGTGGGCAGTATTGCAGGTTGGCATGGATGAAAGATATGAGAGACCCATTAACCTTGTTATGTCGCTATGAGCCGAGGAACCTCTTTCACTATCTTAAGCTCTCATCACTTACGGGCCCTCGGGAGACCTGCAACTAATTAACCTTGTGGAGACAAGCTCTGTTGTAGTGGGCTGAGGAGAGAATATTAAGAATCCTTTCAGAGGGCCATTAGCAATGAGATTAACATATCCAACTTTCAAGTGGATTTTTGACACAAAACCAATATTTGTTCGAACACACACCACAAGCGATCCTCCTTCTCTGAATTCAAAGTGACACAATGGTTTTGGAGACACAAGCATTCATGGGGGCAGCTGTTTGGAAAGTCTGTATGTATTTTTTGTGGCATATCCATACCTGGACTTTGTGTATATACTGTATATAGGCCATTCTACAGAATTGGTGCAAACTGCTGTCCCACAACCAAAAAACACATTTAAAAAAGCATTTAAGTATTCTACGGTTCATTATGTATGAAACACCCACAATAATTTTTAAAATCAGTAAGCGCTAAATATCTCTAAAATCAAATGTATTGGTAATTCAATTGGGAGTTGTCTGTCCCGAACTTGTTTGGTTCAATGTATATTCAAACTAATGAATCCCTAACTGTAAAATAATTTCATAATACAACAAATCTCATAAATTACACTTGAAATATTGTTACATTTTTTTTGATTTACCTGTGAAAAATTAGCAACTTAAACTTAAAATAACAAAAAATATATATTTACAAGTTAGATGTAAACAAAATCTTAATAGGTCAATATAACCATTCTAATTAAATTATTATTTTGGTAGTAACAATTTGGTTGAGGGAAAATTATTCCAACAAAAATTGCTATAGAAGGGCCCATATAACAGATTAGAATTTTCCCATCATTTAGTAAATTTTAATTTTAGCCTAGACACCAGTGTGTGATTATTTATTTTAAAGTGATGAATTTCTTGAAGGCAGTGTTAAGTATTTGAAATATTAAAAATGTGAAGTGCCAGTATTGCTTAAACGTGTGATCTTTGTGCTGCTCTCACTCTGTCCCGCCTGAAGCAGCGGGAGGGAAAAAAGCTATTTTGTCAAGTAAAGTTGCTGCCTTGAGGTTTGCCGCGTTTCCGCCTTTTTTCTTTTTTTGCCCGTTGCCTGCGCTTGTTCCCCGCCCCCCGCTCCTTTTTTTGTGTTTAGACCTGGTCTCAGGGTGATTCCGCCCGCGTTGCTCATTCTGCACAATACGAATGCACCTAACCCTAACCCCCCACACTCACTCTCACCGTTGATTCACTCACGTACAGGCTCCTTGACTCCCGGCTCTACTCCGCCAGAGGCGACAGCGCCCTCTACTTATATGCGTATACTCACTTGCGTAATTAATCCATTGACTCAGGCCCCCTTAAACAACAATGTAAAGACCAGGGTTTATACCTTATTATATATAGGCCTCTAGCCAACATTATTTATTTTGGGCCCATATAAACTTTTGAATTGTGTACTTTGCCTCTTGTACACTGACCCTTAATATCATGGTCTTTTCGCTGGCATCCGGTTATCCCGTGTCTTCGACGATATAAACCTACAAATAGTTGTTATCATTTATTTCTGTAAATGGCAATTGTTTCTCTCAAAGCTATGTACCTGTCTCCATCTCTCATACTGCCCCGACTTCTACTGTAAATACGATTTTTTTTTCACGGTTCAAGACGTTATCACTTGAGACCCCCGCGGTATGAGTACTCCCCACAGACTAACTACCGGCCACCCCCCTTCACACTCTGACTCGAGCCTGGTGGCCATGGGTTTACCACATCTTTTTTTTGTTTTCAGGGCAAACCACGCACAATGGGACACAAATGACCCCCAAGCTGAAAAGAAGCAGGGACGCGCAGTGGAGCACTCGACAACCCAGATAACACGCCGACGGGCGATGGGGCCCGCTGCGCATTCGATCAAGCAGAGGTTGAGAAGGCCTCTTTGTGTTTACACTTGGGCAAGGATGGTGACAATGTACGGTCTGGAGTAGTGAAGTGCGACGAGCCCGAGGACGAAAGGGGCGGTGGCGGGGCAAGGGAAGATGGAGGTGATGGCAGGGGCGACTCCTCCAGAATCTCAAGCAGCTTCCTCTTCCCCCTCCCTCTCTTTTTGGAAACGGCCAAGTTCTTAAATATACCCTGTTTTCTGTGGCAGCAGAACAGAGGCGAACGAACGTCTCCCCTGGGTGCTGTTTTAGCTCATGTTCATTTCGCTGTCTTTTCCCTCCGCTCACTGTTGTCGAGTCTGATGCATTAACTTGCAATCTTCTGAAAGCGAGGCTGAAAAAATGACTGTTTTGACACAATCTTAATAGTCATTTTCACGCAAGATTACATTCTCTGCGTATCGTGAGTCGCAGTGTCAAAAGAGCAGAGTATAAAATAGGAAAACTAATAAATCTGGGTACGATTCAGCAAATTCTAATTCACTTGTGCTCATCTAGACCCAAAAACAATTATATTCTAATTACGGTTTTGTAAAGTACATTTTTCGCAATGATTATATAGAGCCAGGACAGATGGAAATAAAGAAATTCATGTGCTGCAATAATTCTGAAATTCATCATCCGTTTCTGGCATGTAAAATGGACTATATAATATTCTTAAAACATAATTATAGTATTTTATTATATAATGCCACGTAGGCCATTAGCCCATGCTCCTACATGTATAACCACATGAATAATTAATTATCAGCCCTTTTATCCCAGCTGAAGTTGTTTTTCTCCGGCGTGCGAATTACACTAGATTTCAACAAAAGGACCCAAACAGAAGCTAGGTTGATCTTATATGTCTAGATCTCATGCAAATGGCCAAAACTGAATCTTGCAAGGGATGCAGTTAACAGACAGGCCTACAGGTGCACCCCGGGCTGAGAGCTGCTATCACGGGCAGGGAGATCGGACATGCCCAGGGCTGTGTTGTGAAGGACTCATCTTCAGGTAAGTATCAAGCATTGCAGCCCAGCCATGAATGCTGAGGAGATGTTCTGCCAAGATGAATGGCGGAAGAGGAAGATCCCCTAAATTAAGAGTGACCCGGACCTGTGTCGAGAGAGAGTTTGACATCGAAAAAAACACGTGAACAGCAACAAAAACAATCAACAGATAGCCCCAGGAACATTCGGATCATTAAACACTCTCCAGAATATAGAGCTGAAATATGACTCCATGCATGAGAGGGTATTAAAAGAAAGTTCATGGGTAATATAAACGATCCCTCGCACGCTGGCGTAACGGGGCGCTGCAGACAACCCCCTCAATTAGTAGGGATAGATGGAATCGCCTGGACTGTGCCATAGATGTGAAGGAATCAAGCTGAAGTATAAATGCTGTCAGTATTCAATATATTGGATTCCTGAACATCGTCCAATGATCTGCGCTATGACACCCACTTCCACCAACTACTGCGGTAATTTTAGTCCGGCTAACTTACTTTGACGACAATTAAAACCACCGGCTACTTTCTATATGTGTTCTCTCAGAAGCCCAAGAATGTAATCAGCAACATACCTACAAACCTGTTGTTCATCGTCATGTGATCACCGACCGTTTGCTTCACTGCCATTCACAACTCCTCTCCCATGGCCTCATGGGATAGTAAAGTATCCATTGGATGTGCACTCAAGAATCCCACTGGAAATAAAGTAATCTGGGTACTTTTCGCTGTTTCGGGAAAAACACCAAATACTGTGAATTCGGACATGTTTTTCACCTACTGTATCCACCTTTTTCCTGAGTAACCGATGAGCATCCAACCGATGATGGATTCTAACTTCCGTTTGGATGCTGTCGTGTTTTAGTCTCCATAGAAATCGATGTTAAACTGAGTGAATCAACTAATTTAATAAAATATAAACTTTAAAATCTATATATTAAATATAGAGGGTTGAGCTGGCTGCTTAAGTTAAAATACGTGGTGAAATGAAAACACATGTGTGAAACTTTAGTTTTGGGGGCAAAATCCACAAAAAAAAGGTGGATAGTAAAAAGTATGTGATTTAGAGGCAACTACAGTCTTTATTAGCATGTCATTAAATCACTCAATTAACCGTTTCATTCAAACACTGATTCATTCAATAAAGAAACAAGGTTTATTTTACTTGTATGACACTCAAATAGAAATAATATTGCTTAAATATGTAACAATATATTTAATTTTCATTTTTAAGGCTTTCTGTGTCCCCTCCTCTGCTCCGCTGTCACTATTTCAGACAGGCTTTCTTCCAGTTGCACCATACAGCACAGTTTG
The DNA here is from genome assembly GCA_018155175.1 of Sinocyclocheilus anophthalmus. Taxonomy (NCBI): domain Eukaryota; kingdom Metazoa; phylum Chordata; class Actinopteri; order Cypriniformes; family Cyprinidae; genus Sinocyclocheilus; species Sinocyclocheilus anophthalmus. The sequence goes on along the minus strand of JADLZN010010672.1, from coordinate 158,508 downwards.
GATTCTGCAAATTGAATTCCAGTGCAGCTCCATTATTTTGAGCTGTTTGTTTGTGCATGTGACGAGTGGGGACGGGGCCGAGAGCCATGGGAACGGAGCGAGGCAGTGAAGTCCAGGCCTGGTCCTCTTTCGTCTTTCAGTGTCGTCACTCCTCCTTTTATCCTTCCGGAGCTCGCCTCCGCATGAGCGACTAAAACACTGGAGACCAGTGAGTGGCGCAGGTGTCGCGCATTAGCATTTACTCCACCGGCCTCGCTCCGTTCCCACGGCTCTCGGCCCCGCCCCTCTCATCACAGTGCATGTTCACATTCATATTAATATAGATATCAACATCACCATTTAGCTCAATGTGATTCTGCAAGTGTGACCACATTGTTACTTTCATTCTCTTTGTTCACTGTGGTCTGCGTCTTAGAATCTTTTCATACAGGCTTTCGCTAAAATCAAACCGTTAACCGAAACCACTCTGAAAACCTCAACATGTTGCATCCAATTAATTTTGACTCAATTTTAGCTCATGTGCTGAATATATGATTCTGTACTGTATTTGTGTAACTGATGTTGGTTAATGGCAAATATATTAAATAGGCCTATCTGTCCCATAGACGCCATCATATGCATATTTTGCATAAACATAACAACTTAAATACGTTTTTGTGACTTATTTAATAGTCCATTATTTTACCTCATTTTTATTTATTTATTTATTTTTGCCACTGACAATGTTTTTAATGTTATTATTAAAGATAATCCTAATATGAGAGACTCTTGGGACTGTAATTGTTGAAAACACTTGTCAAAATGAATTATCCCCTGAAATGCAAAAGTAGTCGAATGCTAACCAATTAAGTCTGAACAGAACTGAAAATAAATAAATAAAATAAAATAAATGCTAAAAATCTCCTTTGACATTTATCTTTGCATGCTTAAATGAACCAATGGCTTCATTTTACTTACACAGCATTTAATGAGGTCTGGCTTTGGTATTCTGAGCAGTCCCAGAGTGGATGCACTTTTGTGTGTTTTGATGATTAGAAAAGTTCTAGAAATAGTTCCACTATATCAAACGGGAGAGAGTAAAGCCGCCACTGCGTTCTTGGCCGAGAGGTCTGCTGCTTTCGGAAGAAAACTGCGGAGGTGATTGTGAATGGGCCTATTGTTTTTTGAAATGAAAGCGGACACATCCAACGCTCCGGTACTCAGGCAAAACAAGCCGCTGTGTGTACACAAGCCTTCTTCACCTTCGACCCTCCCCCTCAGATGTGCGGCAGCATATGTCCCTCGCGCCCCTTCACCTAAAAGAAAACACAGAGAGATGTCACAACTTGAAAAGACGAGAACAGAAGAGAGAAGGGGAGAGAAAAGGCCTTGATAATTAAGACACCAGCTGTCACGGTGTGTTCTGGAACCCACCAAGGTGGTGTTTAATGTGACAGAGGATTGACGTGCGGCTCCGGTGAGCCCACAGTGGCCGCTGAGTGGTGAGTGGGTGTACTATGTGCAAAGATCCAGCTGAGTATATGTTCTTGATGCTGTCATTATATTACCAAAGAACATTCTTGTACGTGTTGGCGTTATTAAACAAAAAACCTGCGGGAAAAAAAAATCTTTTTTTTTTTTTAACCTTCGAGATAACAAGCACAATAGTAGAGGAGCATCGCACTTCTCTCAGACAACATCCCATACGTATAATTTCTTGAAATATAGCATCTGCATTTCTCCAGAGCAGATTTTCCTCATTGAAATTCTTCATGTGCCACACAGCATTTAATGGGCGTCTTGATGATTACTGATCGGAGGCTGGGAGTTCCCCAGGTGTGTAATTGCACTTCTTCTTTTCTTTGCTCTACTGTGGAGGAGTTTGAATTAAAACAGAATCCATTAAAAAATAAAAAATGAAAGCCTCTTTGTTTAATCATTTTTTATTATTTCTTGCCCGCTCTCCTATAGAGCCTTCTCTGACCATGTGTTTTTTTCCAAGCCATATTTTTTCTTTGTTTATATATTTGTAGATTTAAGGGATTTGGCTGAACTGTAGAAGAATATGAAGAATATGGTACTGTTCCCTCCCACTGTTTATGACAGTTATTCCCAGAGGACCGCAACTCATTTTTGGAAGCATGTAGTGTAGAGATGGGGCCATCTCATCTCAGTCTGCAGAAACTCCTCTGGGGCTAAAGACATTGTCAGGTACCCTCCAGCTGACCTTTCCCAGGTTTCTGTGTACACAGCTCTACTCTCCTCCTTTAGCGCGGCAAGCGTGAACTTCCATCGGGAATCCTGAGTGTGGGGGGGTGGGGGGTGTAGAAAATTCATTCAGGTTCCGACCTCTGTGCCAAAATAGACATCAGGCCATAGTTTATAATACAAATGCTATATGGCAATAATTTGTTTAGATTAATTATAATTATTCAATATTAATTAACAAATAATTACATTAATTTTGCAACTGCAATTATACAGTTATAATAAATAACAGCATCCATTTTGCTGGAAAATGATGACATACAATGCCATAGTCCAAATCCTGACAAAATATCATATTAGCCAGTTATATAACATTATATTGATCAGAGTCAGAGAAGATTTATTGTCATTTCAGCTCTATAGAGCCTGCACACAGCGAAACGAAACAGCGTTCCTCTAGGGCTATATGGTGCTATAAGACAGCACACAACAAGGACTACAGAAACTGTGCATAATTTAAATTATATTAAATAGACAATAACAAGAGATAAATAAGAAATAAAAGATTAGAGCCGGAAAAATAAGAACAAACTGAATTTGAACATTTGAACCCTGACTTCACAAGACTGCATAAAGTGCAATTGTGTGTACCTGATTATAAATGAGCAGAAAACAGCAGTCAGAAAATCAAATGCTTTCCTTAAAATGGATTACAGGATCAACAAATGTAAGATTTTCAATGGAAATGCAGCACTGCATTGACCAAAATAGTAAATGATGATTTCATCAAGTAGTTAGATCAAGTGTTGTCTTGTGACATTGGTTTGTTACTTTGTTAAAATTATTGTATTTTCATTCTTAAAGAGATATGGAGGGTTCTGAAGTGGCCCTACACTGTAAAATGTGTAACCTGCAATTAGTACTGTAAATAGCTATTTCTACCTGATTCAACACATACAAAAAACATATATATTTGTTTGGTTATTAAATTGGTTGACTTAAATAAAACCAGTTAATTTAGACACCATTTTAGTTACCATTTTAGGTTATCATTTTTCAGTGCATTAAGACACTTACTGTAAGATATATTTAAAATGTGTAAATATCAATCAAAACCTATATTTAAAACCTAGAATACTAGGTTTTAACCTATTCTAGGTATTAAATAATAAAACAAAAGATATATTGCTCAAAATCAAGATAAAATGTATTTGGGAACTTTCTGGTGAAAGTGAATGTGATGAATTGCACCAGTGGTTACTCTGATAGAATACTTGGGACCAGTTGGTTTGAAGTACAATTAATAATAAGTGAAGAAAAGGCCAAGCAGCTTTTGTTTGATATTTTGTTCTCTTATGCAATGACATTCATGCGTTTGCAATGCATCAGTATTTAGCGACATATCTTTTCTGATGTATTTTAAAGTACATCTGAGTGAAACAGATTATCAGAAAACAAAAAAAATGTAGGGTGGGGTCTTGGTATGATCTAAGATTGTTGATTGGATGAAGGCAGATCTGAATGCAAGCTTGCCGACTAAATAATTGGAAAACAAGTGAATTTTTAACTAATTCTCAAAAGAGATAAACGGTAGAAAATACATTCAAATCAAAAGGAGAAGGACTCCAAACATTCAAGCAATGGCAAATCTGTAGATGTATTTACAGGTATTTTTGTGATGTCTAACTAGCTAACATTCCCATGATAAGGTTTTGAGGATGGGTCTTGTTTCACTAAAATGAATGCCTTGTTTTGTCTTAACTGACAGGGTCTCTGATTGTGTTCAGAACTACTGCATTCCTTCTCTTTTAAAACAACCAAACAAACCTTGCAACCAGTGTTGGGGAAAGTTACTTTTAAAAGTAATGCATTACAATATTGCTTTACTCCATAAAAAAAAGTAACTAATCACGTTACTTAGTTACTTTTTATGGAAAGTAATGCGTTACGTTACTTTTGCGTTACTTTCGCATTACTTTTTAAATAAGAGCAGTGCTTGATTTTTTTTTAATATAAGAAGTTCTATTTATAGCAAATGTAAAAGCCCTTTCACACCAAAAAGTGTAATGAATAAACCTCAGGCTGAAGGAAAAGTAAAATCACGTCTGAAGGAAATCACGCGTACACTAGAAACACGGAGAGGAAGGTTCAACACTCTTCAGCAATAAAAAAAAACAACCGAAGCCAATTGTCAGTTTGTTATCTAACGTCATTTGCTATTAGTAGGTGAAAATGGATCATCAAGGTCAGCAGCAAGACAGTAGTTAATGAAAGGCATTAGAGACATTTGTGTTTAACGTTTAATTATTGCAGTTTTGCGTCATATTCTGAGTTTGCATTTCACTGTTTTAATTCATTTTGATGCATTTTTTTTTGCGAGTGGGATGAATTAATGCACATTCACATTTAGTCTAGAAATACAGTAATTATCATGTTAACACAGCGCACACAACTCCTCTGTACTTCTGATTTCTCCCAATATGGGGACAGGAGACTTGTCAGTCAAAAAATGGGAAAACAAAGTAACTGGCGTTACTTTTTGGAAAAAGTAACTCCGATATTCTCTTGCAAATTAAAAAGTAATACGTTACTTTACTAGTTACTTGAAAAAAGTAATCTGATTACGTAACTCGTGTTACTTGTAATGCGTTACCCCCAACACTGCTTGCACCAAACCTTTGGTTTTTTCAATCCTTGTTTTCGTGCAACCTATTTTTAATTAGTATTTACCATACATACTGTGCAAAAGTCTCAGGGGCTTTAGTATTGTCATCCCCCCCAAAAAGTTAAGTCAGTTATTTCTATATTTTGCTTTAGTGTGTCAGTAGGAAATATCAGTTACATTTCCAAACATTTATTTTGGCATTAATTGTAATAAGTGAGATTTTTGTTTGCACAAGGTGTCTGACAAAAGCCACTGCTCCACAGAGAGATCTGATCTCATCATTATCCAGTCTGTCTGGAATTACATGAAGAAGCAGAAAAAAACTGAGAAAGACTAAATCCAGAGGAACTGTGACAACATCTCCAAAGACGCTTGAAGAAACCCATCTACAAAGTACTGTGAAAAGTTTTAGGCACTTGTGGAAAATTGGTGTAAAGTGAGGATGATTTAAAAAAATAATGTCATAAATAGATTTTATTGATCAATTTAAATCAGATCAACCTGGTGGACCGCCTTTCATTAAAAAAGCTTTTTTCTTGTTTTTTGTTTGTTCACTAGCCCATGATTTTTCAGATACCATTGTAGGTAGGTTTCTTGCAGCATCTTGGAGACGTTGCCACAGTTCTTCTGGATTTAGTCTGTCTCAGTTTGTTCGTTCTCATGTATTCCAGACAGCCTGGATAATGATGAGATCAGATCTCTGTGTGGAGCACTGGCTGTTGTCAGACTCCATGTGCATACAAAAATCGCACTAAATTATTACAATTAATGTCAAAAGGAATGTTTGGAAATATAAAGTGATATTTCCTGCTGACACACTACAAGATAGAAATAAAGTCTGTTACACACTTAAATCTAAGAGTGTTCTTTTTAGAGAGCAGCTGAAGCCAAGAACATCTGTGCTATTCACCCTGCAGATAAGAGACTACTTTGCAGCGGTGGACTCAGGTGCACAGGAACAGTACACTATAGATTTTCATCATCTCTGTAGGCAGACCTCAGGCCGTGCCCATTTAAAGGGCATTCTGGTGGGCAGACATTCTGGAGGAAACTAGTAGCATGTCTCCTCCGTGTGGTTGTTTTGCCACAAAAAGACTGTTTGTTCATCTCCATTGTGACAAATGGCGCAATTACTGGAGGGAATTTGTATTTTGATTTAACTGGAGTGTTAAAATGTAAATAACAAAAGCATTAGTTTCTGTTATACCTACTCTGGTTCCTACCATAATCTCTATTTTCCTTCAAAAGTGGCTAATAGAAAAGAGACTAGTTCCTTGCAGGGAATAGAATGACCACTTCAGGATAGACCTCATCTCGTATCTCTAGGATTAGCACAGTAGCAAGCGTCCGGAATCCTTTAGTACATGGATCAGCCTAGTCTTTGCTGGCAGACTTTAACTTGGTATCCTGAAAATAACAAAGATTTGTCATTTTAAGTACATGAGGAAATCTATGTGGAATCATATGCAGTACTAAGACCTAGGATAAGCTGCTAAACTAAGTGAGATAAGCAAGCAGTATTTTATTGAAGCTAATTTAATTTATGCCTGAGTCCTTACTTTCTGCCTTTTGTCTTTGAAAAAAGGAGTTTGCAACTGATATAGTCATCAAAGAACATGTCTGAATATTAGGCCTTTAGAATATTGCAAAGTGCATAATGGCTAGTCAAATGTAGCCACTTACATTTTTCTACACAACAGTAAACATAGACCTGTTTTTTAAAGACTGGTGCCATTGACAGCATGAAAAGTAATTTATTAAAAACGGCTTGACTTCTTTCTTCTGTGGAATTCAAATGGAGTTATTTATAGCACTACAAGCTACTTTTTTTTAATACAATGAAAGTGAATGGTGACCATGGTTGTCAAGCAAGATTTACTATAAGTAATTACATATCATGCTATTCCACTTCCTTGAACAAAAGTATCATATGGCATCATACGACTTTGAATACAGAACAATGATGGGTTTTAATTCTTCTTTTTTTTTTCAAGCTCAGCAGCCCATGATCCATTTTAAGTGTATGGAAAAGAGCAGAAAAAAAACTAGGTTCTTGATTTGGAACAGCATGAAGGTGAGGAAATAATGACAGAATATTAATTTCTGAGTGCTGTCTGTGCGAACTATTAATGCTGTACAGTATATCCCTGCTGAGGAATAAAAAAACATTTTAAACCAGCCTATGCAGGTTTGCTGGTCATATAGATGGTCTCTCAGTCCGGTTATACTGGTCTTTTAGTTGGTTTTAGAAAAGTTTTGGGCACTTTTCAGCAGGCTGGGCTAGGAGACCAGCTTAATTTGATGAATTTGTAATGTTTAACCTCATTAAATGTGATTGCATTAGCGTTAAAACATACTTGCTGTTTCTTTAGGTCTGCTTTTGTGCACAATGAAACAATTAACCCTCTATTTCTCAGAATGATTACTTTTGTGGGAGCACTCAATTTTTTTTAAGAGAGAACGCAAATGTTTTGCAAGAGAATGCAAAGTGTCTTGGGAAATTGCAGTACGTCCCCTAGTAAAAAAAATATAATAAAATGTATTTGAAATACATTTATTTCATGCTAAATATCCTACCAATACATTTACATATTTATGTACATAATAAAACTACCCTGCAATTGTACTTTTAGTAGACTAAACTGGTATACTTGAACAACTAATTTTGTTCTTAATGCACTTTAATTGTGCAGACGTAATGCTGAAGTCCAACTAAAGATATACTGAAGTATATTTGATTGTGCTAAAGTGGAACTATTGCAAGTATACTTAAGATACTCTTTAAATATCTTGCATTTAAAGACTGATATTATTCAAAGATCATACAATCCTCATTATAGTTATATTAAAGGGGTCTTTATGCCTTTTACAAAGTCTGCTTTTGTTTTGGGGTTGTACTAGAAATGCTCTCAGCTGGGTGGTACGAAAAACGCATTATTTTTCACATAATTACATTATTAAAATACCTTTCTCCCCATCCTGGCACAAACTGCTTGATTAGTTCCGGCTTTGATGAAGGTTTTGATGAAGGTCCGCCTTACGGAAAACAAAATGTGTTGTGATTGGTTAGCTGGCCCAGTGCGTTGTGATTGGCGAACAGTTTACACGGTGTTTCAGTACTGCCACGCCCCATGCTCCGTCTTTCAACAAAAGCTTTTAGCGAATCCGGCAGGCACTGTACTCCCTCATGTTGTGGAAGATGTCCTCAGCACACAATAGCAAATTGGGGTTATAATGCTCAGGGAACAGAGTTAAAAAATAAATTGCAACCACTGTTCATCCGCTTTCGGAAGCCCAAACAAAGGCATTTGGGCACGGAGGTGAAAAAAACAGAGTTTCAGGCAGTTGCGCACCGGACGAGAAGCGCAGCGTCACGTCGCGCCACATCTTTAAAAGTCAAAACATTATTTCGATGAGTGTAGGCACATGGCGGAGCTTCGGCGTCAGTCCGTGGCGCCCAGATACGTCAGGGTGGACTGGTAAGAATGTTCTAGACATGCTAAAAATTTGAGGCTACAGCACAGCAGTTCTTCTTCTTTGTCGTCTCTGATGCACTCACTAAACCAAGCGTTCTAACCACAACCTCACACCTCCCCACCCCCCAACCATTCGAATTTCTGTAGGCTGGAATTATTTTTAATGATATTCTAATGAGCCGCTCTGTGATATCACAAAGCCCGGAAAACAAACGATGTAGTCCAAACGAGCCGTTCGTTGTAGTTTAAAAAAAAACGAAATATCTCCCTTTGGAGTGGACTTTGAGATTTGTAACTTTCTAGATCTTTTTTATGCCCAAACATAACACATACACACTGACTTAAATTAAAAAAGGGAAAGCTAAAGGTCTTATATTAAGAAATGTGCATTGTGCAATAGTAGTACTCCAAATAAAGTTTAATTGTTTTTATATAAGTAAGTCTTGAGCAATATCTCGGTAAACATGTTAAAAGATTTGAATTATATGAAATAAACGTATTTTCAAAATATTACTTTTTTACTAGGGTCTGCAAGAGAATCCAAATGTTTTACAAGCCTTTTTTCTGAGAAATGCAGTTTCTTGGGATAATGCAGTTCTTTTGCGAGAGTATGCAAAAGCTTTGCAGGTGAACACAAAAGCATTGAAATATATTTTCCCCTCCCATCTAATCTTTTTTCCCTCTTAGGGCTCGGTACCCTCCTGACTCCAATAAACAGCTTCTGATAAATACATAGTCAGACTTGTATACACTGTATTGAAACCACGTGCTTGTTTTTTTTAAACATTTAAAAAAGGCATTTTTCAATGAAGTAAGATCCAACAGGCATTGTGCTTGTGTTTTTGGAGGGCTATAACACATCCAGACACAGTGTTGATGGTCACTGAGGGACACTGCTGCTAAATGAATCTGGAGTCGATGGCAGATGCTCCATAATGCCGTCCAAAAGTGAACGTGGCCGTTGGGAGACTGGCCTCTCAGACCTGAGCCGCATGTGTGGAGGCTGGTAGCCATTCACCTTCAGTCTGTTTCTGCCAAAGATGGCGTCTGACCTGGTCATGGGGAAAAGTGTGAGTGAATCTTTGCAATAGCTGTAACGGTGAATAGAGGAGAGCCACAACTCTTTATTCGGCTAACCTGATTACACCGTTTCCCCACGCCGACAGACACTCAGTGTAATCTAAAAGCAACACCTGTGCCTTGCTGCAATGCAAATAAATGGAGCACTAAAGAGCTGGAGATGGACCAATAGGATTTGAGGAGGCTACTTGCTCAAAGGTGACCTCTAGGGATTCCAGAACACAGCTCCGCTCGGCCAACAATGGCTTCAAAGGCTCTTTCACCACCGGATTTTCTCGGAATGTTGACGTTGTCTTAATCTGTGTGCTGTGAAGGTGATGATGACAAGGAGGAATTTTGTAGACATAAAAGCAGGAACAACAAAGCAAAACATCACACAGGCGTGATGATCAGTACTCACAGTCTTCCTATGCATCTTAGAAACCCGTTATTGAGCGAGAGGAGCCTGCTTCCTCCAGAGAGACTCTTAGATCAGGTAACGGGAGTCGCAGTCATGGCCATTTGATCCTGTCTAGTCTAGGCTAATGTAGCCCTGAGTAGCGAGACAAAGATCTATGGTAGTCCCAATGAGTTTAAAGAGCCTTGCCCTACCTGATCATAGTCCTCTGAGCTGTCTGAGCGCAAGATTAACACTCTGTCTAGGCTAAGTGCACTTTGTCACTGTGCTGAAAAGAGGAAAGGGAAGGCAGGCAGCAGTACGCCATAAACATGTTTTATTGTATCGCACAGAGGCATATCTACAGACTGCATGGTTTTAATCAATGGCCACTGTGCTGGCACCCATACCGAGTATTAGTAATAAGACGGTCGCATTGTAGGCCGGTTTGTTCAGTAGAAATAGATGAAAGATTCTGAGTTGCAGTTGCAGTGTTGCATTTGGTTTGTTTTTGAAAGAAGTCTCTTATGCTCACCAAGGCTGCGTGGCTGAATTTTCAGTAGCCATTACTCCAGTCTTCAGTGTCATGATTGTTCAGAAATCATCCTAATATGCTGATTTGGTGCTCAAGAAACATTTCTTATTATTGAAAAAAAAACTTTAATTGCATTATTTTATAGACACGTTCATACATTGTATACTTTATATATTGACTGTGACAGAAAAACAGAGTAACGTTTATTTTGTGTGATAAATGGCTGTAGCAGAGGGCAGGAAACAGAGAGATGATATAATGGAAAAGCATCTGTAAAAGTCAGGGTTTAGGATACAATGAAAAATACATATAAGTCAGGTAGAGGATACACTTCAAAGTTTCCTTAAAGACAGGAAGATGGCAGCACATCAAACTTTCATAAGCACTTTAAAGCAAAACAAAAAAGAAGCTCTTAGATGGATAACTTGTCATATGTAACTTAAACCACATTTTTCCAGCAAATCCCTGAAATATGTATAGTTGGATCAGAGTCCGATGCCACCCTATGTCCATCTCTTTCTGAGGCTGGCACATTTCGATAGCATCTTATGAATTATAAAAGAGTGGAATGCAGGCAGTTTTTCTCCGTGTTTTATTAATTCTCAAATCTCTCACCATGTTCAATAACCCGGGGATCTATTCCGTAGATGCGACTTTGAGAGAGAAAGAAAAAAAAAGCTCTTGAATCCTGCCTGAGAGGTGCAGAAATACGTTGGGGATATTTTTGTGGCTGTGTTCTGTCAAAGCCAATAGATTTGCACCTGTAACTGCTGCTACAAGAGCCTCTGGAACAATTAGAGCACAGCAACATTGATTGAGATTGAGGGAGCCTGGGAGTCTGTTGATCACACCTGTAATTGCTGCAAGGGGGCTTTTATTAAACTGTTCAGACATTTCGGTGCCAAGAGTCAAAACCGTTAGTCTGCAATGAAACTTACACTCTTCCGAAAACAACAACAACAACCAAGCACCAAGGCTTCACAGCTGTGTGGCGTAGCATGCAGAAGAATGAAAGGTGTTTTATTGTGCAAAGTGCAAGTAAATTAATTCAAATGTATTTCTAGTCTCAAATCTTGTGCATATTTGGACTCTGAATTATGGATGTTTCCAATGCACAATTTATTCAATTGCAAATTGAGGTTCTGATTGAAAAGTAGAAAGTCGGAGCATAATAAATATCCAATTAGACTGAGTTTGTGTAAAATGTCCAATATCTTATGTATATGCAAATCCTGTCAGTGGAAAGCTTATTTCTGTTGATGACAGCATATTTTAATTTATTTGTGGAAATAAATGAATAAATATATATATAAATAACAGAGACGGTCAGCTTTCTAAAACTCTAAATTTTTAATGGGTTAGTGATACGATTAGAATTTCACAGTGCTGAACATCTCACACGTTTTATTTTGATTGAGAGTTACAAATGTACCAATCAACTGACTCAGGTGGTGAGGACAACAAACTTGAGATTGTACTCTCTGTTCCTAGTGTAACTAGTAGGAGTGTGTTTGTAAAAAAAATAAATAAATGCATAAATAATAAGAGCCATATTTAATGCCTAGAACTTGATTTAAAGGCGTTTTTTATGTATCATTAAAAAACACAGTGCATGTTAATAAACTGCAAGAATACATTTATACATTTATTGTCCTGTCTCATAATAAATAAATAAATACATACACACAACATACTATTTTGTCTATATATATATTGTGGCGATTATCCCGGTTCCAGATCAGCGTCGCCATGGAAACGCCGCTGCCACATTGATCACCGATGCACAACACCTGTGCACGATGAGTGGCACACCTGGAGGTCGTTCCCGCTGGCCTTAAAAGCCAGGAGAAGAGACACCAGCGGGGGAGCACCCCAGAGCTCCAGGCGGCATTAACGATTGTTCTCCTTATTTCACAGACTCTGAAGGCACCCAGGGAGAGGGATCTGCACCACGGCACTTCACCCCACGAGCACCACTCTGAGACGGGCACCGAGCACCAGTCATCAAGGGCACGTGTGATCAGTGTGGGCAAATAAATCACCCTCCGGGGCTCTTTCGCCCAGTACGAGGTTGGTTCTATTCGAACCGCGACATATGTGGAGAATGCGGGTAGAACAGGTGAATTGAGACACAGACGGGTACCGCCAGGTGGCCTTAACGATATCTGTGCTTCTAGGAGAAACCGCTCTCTTCCCCCGGACACATGGAAGAGGTCATCCGCCGCCTAACGGAGCTCTCGGCCCGCCAGCAGCAGTTTAAGAGCGACTGGCCGCCCGGCAGGAATATACTGACCGGGTCGTGGAACAGCTGCAGGCCAGCGTGGCGGGGCGCCTGCCCCTCCCAGAAGCGCCGGTCAGAGCGCACCAATACCTCATCCGGCTGACCGAGAACGACAACATCGAGGCTTACCTCCACACGTTTGAGGTCATCGCGGCCCGGGAGGGGTGGGTCCAGGAAGAATGGGCTCGCATCATCGCCCCCTTCCTCACCGGAGAAGCGCAGCGGGCCTACTATGCCCTGAGGGCACCCCGGAACGAACAGTATGACGAGCTCCAAGCCGAAATCCTAGCCCGGGTGGGCCTATCGCCCATGGGGGCGGCGCAACAGTTCTATCAATGGACCTATGATGAACGGCAGCCAGTGAGAGCGCAAGCTGCGCAACTGGCCCGATTGACTCACCTGTGGCTCCTAGCGGGGTCCCCGACCCCGGACCAGGTGGCGGAGAAAGTACTCATCGACCGACTGCTACGGGCCCTGCCCCGCCCGCTGAGGCGCCCGGTCAGTATGCGAAACCCCCAGGACGTCCACAGCCTGGTAGAGGCGGTCGAGCTGGCGGCGGCAACGAACTCCCGCGAGGCAGGGGAGAGAGCGGGCCTTGCGCCCTGCTGGGTGATGGAGCGGCGTCCGCTCGAAGGTGCACCGCGACCAGGCAGCAGACCGGTGGTCCCCGACGGGGCGGATGAGCCAATGCCCACGGAACCCCCAGCTCCGACGGCTCGGGCATGGGTGGCGGGGTGTTTCCTGCACCAGGACGGACGTCCCCCGGGCCCCAGCAAGATGGTACAACTGGATGGGAAACCCGTCCAGGCCTTCTTGGACTCCGGCAGTTCAGTCACCCTCGTGCAACCGTCCCTGGTACGACCCCGGCCCGAGCAGAAATCCCAGTTACCGCTGACGTGTGTGCACGGAGACACCCGCTGGGTAGCAGCCCGGACGGTGCGGATCTCGGCGGAGCACGGGACCTGGGCCATCGAGGTGGGCATTGTGCCGGATCTCCCTGTACCTCTGCTCCTGGGACGGGACTGGCCGGGGTTCCAGAAGCTCCTCCTCAGATCCAGGATGCCAGGCCGTACCGCCCGGAACGGGCCACAGCGACCCCGTCGGGGACCGCCCAGCCCAAGGCCGGTCTACCTAGCGACGGACAGCGAGAGGGAGGGTGAGTGTCAGCCTCCTAACCTGCCATCTGTCTACCTCGATGTGTTTTCCCAGGTCACGACCGGGGGCTTGTTCGGAAGGGAACAACGCGAGGACGACCGCCTACGGAACTGCTGGGATCAAGTGCGCCGCATTGATGAGGTAGACTGGCTCCCGGGGCCCCACCCCCTCCCTTATTTTGAAATACGCAATGGTCTGCTGTATTGTGTCGCCCACAGGCGGGGGGAGGACAAAATCCTCCTGGTCGTGCCTACCACCAAGAAAGGAGACGGTCATGGAGCTGGCACACGACCACCCAATGGCGGGACACCTAGGAGCCAACAATAACGTCCAACGCATCCGGGACTGTTTTCACTGGCCCGGACTAGAGGCCGAAGTAAAACGGTTCTGCCGTAGCTGTCCCACCTGCCAGCAGACGTCTCCGTGCCGCCCTCCCCCCAGCCCGCTCATTCCACTACCCGTCATCGATGTGCCCTTCGAGCGGATCGGGATGGATCTGGTGGGACCGCTGCCGAAGTCTGCCCGGGGACACGAGCACATCCTGGTCATCATGGACTATGCCACCCGGTACCCGGAAGCCATCCCACTTCGAGCGGCCAAAGCCAAGAACATTGCCCGAGAACTATTACTGCTGGCCAGCCGAGTCGGGATCCCAAAGGAAATCCTGACTAACCAGGATACCCCCTTCATGTCCTGGGTCATGGCAAACCTTTGTCACCTCTTCAAGGTCTGACAGTTGAGGACGTCGGTCTACCACCCGCAGACGAATGGCCTGGTGGAGCGGTTCAACCAGACGCTAAAACGGATGCTGAAGCGGGTGGTGGCCGAGGATGGGCGCGACTGGGACCTCATGATCCCGTACGTGCTCTTTGGCGTCCGAGAGGTACCGCAGGCCTCCACAGGCTTCACCCCCTTCAAACTGCTGTTTGGGAGACAGCCCCGGGGCCTTCTAGACGTGGCTCGGGAAGCCTGGGAGAACCAGCCCGCCCCCCTTCGTAGCCTCGTCGAGCACATACGGGAGAGGATAGACCGGGTCATGCCGCTGGAGAAGGAACATCTGGTGACCGCCCAGCGCGCCCAGCAACGGCTGTTCGACCGGCCCGCCCAGGCCCGGGAGTCCCAGCCGGGCGATCGAGTGGTGGTACTAGTCCCGACAGCTGCGTGCAAGTTTCTAGCGACCTGGCAGGGGCCCTAAACCATAGTGGAACGGATGGGACCGGTGACGTACCATGTGCGGCAACCTGGCCGCCGACGAACGGAGCAAATCTACCACGTCAACTTGCTCAAAGTGGGTTCCGCGGCCCGAGCAACTGGCCGCGCTAGCCCATACCAGGCCCCCAGTAGTGGACATGGAACCGCAGCTGTCAGCAACCCAGAAAACGGAGCTCGAGGCCCTGGTCAGTCAGTTCAGGGATGTGTTCAGTGAGACCCCAGGTAGAACCACCATCATCGAACACGAGGTCCGCACACCACCAGGAGTCGTAGTCCGACAGCGGCCCTACCGGATACCGGAAGCTCGCCGGCCGGCTATAGAGGAGGAAGTCAAGAAGATGCTCCACCTAGGAATCATCGAGCCCTCCCGTAGCC
The DNA here is from genome assembly GCA_018155175.1 of Sinocyclocheilus anophthalmus. Lineage (NCBI taxonomy): Eukaryota > Metazoa > Chordata > Actinopteri > Cypriniformes > Cyprinidae > Sinocyclocheilus > Sinocyclocheilus anophthalmus. The sequence continues at coordinate 143,166 of JADLZN010010672.1, read as the reverse complement.
CATGGGCCAGCCCCATCGTTATGGTTCCAAAGCCGGATAACACCCTCCGGTTCTGTAACGACTTAAGGAAAGTCAATCAAGTTTCCGCCTTTGACGGCTATCCCATGCCGCGGTTGGATGAGCTCCTGGACCGGCTGGGCAAGGCTCGCTACATCAGCACCTTAGAACTCACCAAAGGCTACTGGCAGGTGCCCCTGTCCTCCGAGTCCCGGGAGAAGACCGCCTTTGGCACTCCCAATGGCCACTGGCATTACCGGGTGCTATCCTTCGGCCTACACGGGGCACCAGTCACGTTCCAGCGGTTGATGGACATCTTTCTCCGGCCCCACCAAGCCTACGCCGCGGTTTACCTGGATGATGTCGTTGTACACTCTGAGGGCTGGGAGACTCACCTGGAGCGTCTACGGAGGGTGTTTTGACGGAGCTCCGGCGGGCTGGCCTAACGGCCAACCCCAAGAAGTGCCACCTCAGCCTCACCGAAGCAAAATACCTGGGGTACAAAATTGGAAGAGGGCTCATCATGCCCCAGGACAAAAAGGTAGAGGCGGTAAAGGAGTTCCCGCGTCCCGCCAACAAGACCCAGGTACGGGCCTTTTTGGGGTTGGCGGGGTACTACCGATGCTTCATTCCGAACTTCTCCTCTATAGCCTGCTCCCTGTCAGACCTTACCAGGAAAGGGCAGCCAGAGAAGATAGTCTGGACTCCCGAGACAGAAGCCGCCTTCCAGGCCATCAAGACGGCCCTGACGTCCTCCCCAGTCCTGCATGCCCCAGACTTCGGCTACCCCTTCACCCTATATACGGACGCCTCAGGCACCGGTTTAGGGGCAGTCCTCTCCCAGATCCGGGATGGAGAGGAACACCCCATAGTCTACATCAGCCGGAAACTCTCCCCCGCGGAGACCAGGTACGCCACCCTGGAGAAAGAGGCCCTGGCCATAAAGTGGGCAGTCCTGGAGTTAAAATAATACCTTTGGGGCCGCCGGTTCACCCTCGTCACAGACCATGCGCCACTACAATGGATGTCCAAGGCAAAGGACACGAACGCCCGGGTGACGCGGTGGTTCCTCACAATCCAGGACTTCTGCTTCCATGTACAACATCGGGCCGGGGCCGATCAAGGGAATGCGGACGGTCTCTCCCGGGGATGGTCCGGTTGGGCAGGTCTGGCAGGCAACCTAAAATCCCCCCCCCCGTAATACCCCTACAACGAGTTGTGTTTCCCCACAGGACCAGGGCGACACCTAGGGGGGGGAATGTGGCTAGTATCCCGAGTCCAGATTAGCGTCGCCCTGGAAACGCCGCTGCCACACTGATCACCGAAGCACAACACCTGTGCGCGATGAGTGGCGCACCTGGAGCTCGTTCACGCTGGCCTTAAAAGCCAGGAGAAGAGACACCAGCGGGGAGTCACACCGGAGCTCCAGGTGACATTAATGCTTGTTTCTCCTTATTCACAGACTCCGACAGCACCCCAGGAGAAGGATCTGCACCACAGCACTTCACCCCACGAGCACCACGCTGAGACGGGCACCGAGCACCGAGCACCAGTCATCAAGGGCACTTGTGATCAGTGTGTGGGCAAATAAATCACCCTCCGGGGCTCTTTCGACCAGTACCGAGTCTGTGTTCTCATTCACCCCGCGACAATATATTCATCTTTATTCCAAGTACTTCCTCCCTCATGACCTTTTAAAAAGCCTGTGTTCTATATTTGTAATTGTGTGTCCTTCTGGACGCCCCATATACTGTAATGAAACATTTCATCAGGGCCGAGTTTCCATGTCATATGGAACAAACAGCCTCATAATTGACAAAGCTCCTAAACTGTTAAGGTACATTTTGAGCCAAACAGTTCTGCATCAGCCTCTGAACATTTATATTGACAACCATTCATGGATTAATATGAAAGATGTGTTTAAATTAGGGATGTTGTATAAGTAATATAATGGTCTAAAATTAAAGATTTTTTTTAAATGTATCTTATCAGTTACTATTATGCATTTAATTGTGCATGTTCATATCATGATGTACTTAAGTAGATTACTTGCAATTATATACTTTGGCATCACTTAAAGTTAATCATTAAACACTAATAATTTAATAACACTGTACATAAACACAGCAGTTCAAAAGTTTGGGTCAGTTTTTTTATTTTTTATTACATTTACAGAAATGTATAATGTTAATCCTATTTCAAATAAATGTTTTCCTTTTGAACTTTCTATTTATCAAAAATCCTGAAAAAAGTTTCCTGGTTTCCATAAAACTATTAAGTAGCACAACTGTTTCAACATTGATAATAAGAAATGTTTTCTTGAGCATATCAGAATGATGTATTAAAAGTTTGTGCTAGAGTAATGGACTATTAAAAATTTAGCTTTGCTATCACAGGAATAAATTAAATTTTTAATTATATTAAAATAGAAAACAGTGATTTTTAATAATGTAATAATATTTCACAATATAACTTGTTTTACTGTATTAATGGGGTTCAAATAAATGCAGCCTTGGTGAGCATGAGTGACTTTTGAACAATACTATAAACTTTAGCATATCTCAAAATGAATATCCATTTTTCATATTGTACATTATAATGTAGTGATGCCTAAATTCTCTTGAAGCATTTAAAATACTTGATTTTAGTATATAGCATTTTATGACAAAACAGTGTAGAATTGAAATCAGCCATTTTCATTTTTTTTGCCATGACATGAAAACACCTAATAGAATTGACTAGAATTTTTATATCAGTACATCCCCTCTTCAAACGTGTGATTTTGTTGGAGTTAGTGACCAAAACATGGGGTGTTGTGTTTTGTTTTCGGAGGGGGTGGATGTGCCCCAAATGGCTGGTCGAGAACCCTGCCCTGCATTTCCTTTGTTTTAATGATTGCTTCTTGGACAAGAAAACAATGATTCTCTAAGGGAACGGAGAGGATTGCGAGCGGCTGAGATCAAAGCGGGATGTGCGGCGTGTGGTTTGGGTAGCTGTGAGTCACTGATGGAGATGTCGAGTGTTGTCCATTTCGATTAGATTTATGTAAAGCAATATGTCTAATAGTCTGCTCCACACTCATCCTCTCTCCAAAACTCGCTTTCATCTTATTCTATGATTAATCAAATAATGTTTGTATGTGGAGCCTCTCGTATGGAGTGAGGGTGTGTTTGTGTGTTGTATATTCTCTAAACACATGAAGACAAAGCACACATCTATGTGTGTGTATGTCCATGTGTCTCTCAGTAAGGGGGGACTATAACAAGCATCCAACAGTCTTTCCACTCTTGTGAAGCCAAGATCAGAGACGTGTGTGTAGCCACTGGTGGCCCCTTAATCCAGGAGAGTCTCTGCAGATGGGCCTGAAAACACTGTTTACCTGTGTTCATTGTCTTTTTCTCCCTGTCCCTCAGGTCCGACATGTACCTCATTGTGTTTATGTATAGAACATTCAAAAAGGATGCTCTTTTTGCTTGCTCTTTTGAAATAGTCGAGGCTTCTTCTCCAGTCCATCCAGCTGTTTAATGAAAGTCGAGGAGCAAAAATTGAATATTGTTAATAGTCTGTAATACAAAATGTACATGTAAATTCATAATTTAAAAAATATATATATATTTATTTATTTGGCATTTAACTACCACAAAGCATATTTAGGTTTTATGAACAAAAATGAAATAAACAGAAATTCTTTAAGAACTGCAAATGAAAAAATCGAAATGAAAAACGTTAAAATGCTATGAAATGATGCATACAAATATCAATAAATAGTTTTTAACAAAATTAAAATTAAACTACTCTGCTGAGCTGTGACAGGCACTGGCAAGCAAGCAAACAAACAAACAAACAAAAAAATGTGATCATTGTGGGTTCCGTTTAGTACTGAGTAATCGTAATTAACTAAATGACTTACTATATGATGGGTAAGATTAGGGTTTGGTTAGGGTGACTCTGCATGTAATATGCATAATGTATTGTATTATTACTGTAAAGTACATGGAAAATGTGTAAAAGGACACTTAAAATAAAAAAAAAAAATAAAATGTTACCTAATGTTTATTTGACAAAGATGCTTTATACATAAGATGCTTACAAAATATGATTTTGTTAGCCAATCATAAAATAGGCCATGTATATAGAAGTCTTAAAGGTACGTTCCAAAAAACTGCCTATTCTTTTCTAATTGTCAGAGAGTGAGAGATAAATGGTCTTGCAAAACTAAATTACGACAGCAAGCAAAAAATCCTTTGAGCAATATTTTAAGTGCTGTAAAAGAGTACAATAAGACCCAACTTCTCAAACATAAGCAGATGTTTTCATTCATAATAGTCCTGCTCCTGTATTTGAATAGGTCCATTTCTCAAAGTGCTTGTGATATTAATCTTGTGCACAAAATCTAATCTGCGTATAACATGGATTAATAATTTTTTTAATTAAAAGAAATACAGCAAAACCTGTGTTAATCGATACAAGTCATCTTATATCTCTCTCTCAGGACTAATAATTCCAGATTGTCCTCAATACACCTAAACTATAGCTCTGGCAATGGCAGAGTCAAGAGGAACGAAGTACACCAGACAAACTCGCAATGCCCCAGGCAACAGCTGTGAGCTTAATTGGCTTTAATTTGTCGTTCTCTCAATGGAAGGAAAACAGCGCAAAGCTCTGTTTTTGAAAGAACTGAGGAAAGCGAACACATTGACGTGCTCTTTGACTGGCAGGTTCTCTGGGACTGATCGCACGTTCCCGACGCCTGCAAAACACATTTACACTTCAAAGAACGCTGAATATTTGTTTAAGATATTTCACTTTTTTCTTCCTCTTTTGTATGTATTTCTGGAAAGGTGACAAAAGAAACATCAAATCATTGAAAACTGAGAGAAATTCGCTGAGATGGGTTTAAACAGAGAAACAGGCAAGAGTAAAAGACCCTTCTTTTCTCAGACCGAACCTTTATTTTCACAATAACGCCACTTCGATTTTCAGATAGATTGAAGAGCATTGTGGGAAGCCATTCCACTCAACATAAACACCTTTTTTTCATGTTTCTAAACATTAACCATTGAATTAGAGACAATTCTACATGGTTCTCTAGAGTAAGAAGACTCCGAACTATCTCAAAACTATTTTGAAAACTACCAAATCCCAAGAACTATAAACCAAACTTGCCTACGAATACTTCTCAAGCCATATTCGTTATTTTTCTGAGTCCAGATAAACATCTCGGGTTCCACAAAAGCTTTTCTATCCGCTATTGAATCTCTTCACTGTGCTAGTCAGCAGAAGAGCCGGTGTCATTTCTGACATCCATCCTTCTGCAGTCTTCATAGCGGCCTCATAAAGAGCCAGGACTGACGTTATACGGCATCCCATAATATCCTATAGTCACGCATCGATAGGTTGTGTAAGACGGGGGAAAATCGTTATGATTAACTTCTTATTTCTTCAAGTTATTTATGCATGCCCATTACAGGAAAACACGCCTAGAGAGACACATTGATCCCATCCTTCCGGAGTAAAAATGTCTTTATTGTATTTCAGCTAAGCAGCTCCTTTATCTTGCTTACAGTATCGACATCAAAGCGAGGCTGTTTGCAGGACGAGAGCTGCTCAGCATTGATGACTTTGATGGGACATGGAGCTGCGAGGGTTTTCTTGTGATCTGAATGCATGTCCAGGCCCTGCTATTGGACTATCCTTCTTCCTCTTCTTTTTTTTTTTTTTGAAAAGTGTGCCACTGCAGCATTTTTAAGGGAAAAAAAGAACCAAAACATATAAAAACAAAATACCTGCATTTTAAATAAAAGTTTCACCCAAAAATGACAAATTCTGTATCATTTTATCACCCCACGTTGTTCAACCTGTATGACTTTCTTTCTTCTGCTGAACACTAAGAGATATTTTGAAGAATATTGATAACCAAACAGTTTTGGGGCCCACTGACTTCCATAGTATGGGAAATATTAGGAAGGAATGGTTTATGGGAGTCAGAGCTCTTACAGTCAAGGAAAGTTAAATGCTGTTTATTGAAATAACTGAAGAGGTCCAATAATAAACTGGCGAACAGTTTCTGTTAGCAACTGGCCTACCCATTCACCCAAAGTTATATGTGCAAAAAAAAATATCTAAATATTGAGAAAATCACCTTTAAAACTGTCCAAATTAAGTTCTTAGCAATGCAAATTACCAATCAAAAATTACATTTTGATATATTTAAGGTAGGAAATTTACAAAATATCTTCATGGAACATGATCTATACTTATTATCCTAATGATTTTTGGCCTAAATAGGAACATTTATCATTTGACCAAAACGTATTGTTGGCTTATTGCTACAAATCTACTGTGCGATGGTTTTGTGGTCCCGGGTCAATATTGTGACATATTGACATTTGACATGTATGACCATAAAAAACATTAATCCTATTAGAAATTGAACAATTTTATTTATACACGTATATGTGAAAAATCCATATTAGAATTGATTCCTAAGGATTATGGGACCTGAAGACCAAAAACTGCTTTGCAGCACAGGAAAAATGACCATTTAAAATATTTAAATCGACCGTATTTTAAATTGTAATATATTTTTACTGCGTTTTATCAAATAAATGCTGCCTTTGTGAGCTGAGACTTTCCAACTTAATTTCACTTGCTCACCAAAGATGCATTTTTTATTTGTGAGTTTTAATTTTGAACCATGGATGGGACAGAAAGAGGGGGAGAGAATAACCACACTGCTGCTATTCCATTCCCACAAAGTCAAAAATAACTCAGTCTTTGCTTTGCCAAACAATAGTTAGTGTGGTTTTGTGCCTCCTACTTACGGATGAAATGACCAGAATCTACATTTCTAAAACAGCTTTCATCTTGCAATCAGCCACCCGACATGCTCTGCCAAACAAAGCCATCAATACACACATCACACATTTTACCTGGTTAGTGCAGAATGCTCTGACACACACATTACATGAACACCATTTCATCTCTCTGCTCTTTCATGTGGATAGCTTGCCATGTGGCTAACCGGACTTATTGCTCAACTCATATTGGAAGAAAATAGCTAATAGGGTCTCTGGTATGATTTACGGCACATCCGAAATGTTGTGTGATAAAGGAGGTTTAATATCACTGGTCATCCATCTTCAGATTTGTGATGCAGTGGTGCAACATATAACTATAATAACACATACTGTACAGTATCAAGGCATGATTTCACTGGAACAGATTAAATTATATCTTACAGTGAGACCTTCTTCTCTTAGTAAACCTCAAACCAAATATGATTCACATTGAGTCTAAGGCTGTATATTTTGCGGACAGATACTAGATAACAGGAATTGCAGTGCTAAAACTGGATAGGTTTGCATTGACTGACTTCATTCTATTTAAATATCCTGTATCATTTTAGGTTATCATATCTATTTTCTGTCCCTGTTGGTCTAAATCTTCAACGTAATTGAGGGAGAGAATATAAAGACAAACTTTTCTCAAAATATCGGACAGAGACAGGAAAACAGAGGATCTGGGAGTTGACATCTTCTTGGCAGTGCTTACTTAAAACTATATTGTCAGTATGACATACTACAACTACCGGCTCTGTTACATAAAGCAGCCACTAACTGAGATTGATGCAGATGAGTCCTCAGAGCTGTTCAGCTTCTCTTACTTATATTGGGAAGTCAGTATCTGCTGTGAATTTCTTAAAGAGCGTGTGCTGTTAATGATATTCCATCAGTCAAATGAATGCTGTTAAATGTAGCGATATGATATACTGTAGGGTTATGGATATACTGCCATTGGTGATACCGATATGGCTAATGACAATATAATGGTGAGACATACATAATATAATGAATGTAAAAAAAAAACTGCCTGAATTGAATGCTATATGTTGCATCAATTTTAGAGTAATTACGATATATATATATTATATATATAATATATATATATTATAATATATATATTATATTATACACAAACTTGTACATATTCTTTCGTTATTTAAAAACTGCTACTTTAATTATCTTAAAAAAAAAGAAAATCATAAAGAAGACCTTTGTCTCAAAATATATTCAATAATTTTAGCGATTCTCATTTGCTACTTAAATCTACAACATTTTAAAAATCATCAAATATTAGATCAAGTAAGCACAGAATCAACTTTGCGTTGCTGCGCGCGATCCCTTCAAGGATCAGACAAATTTGCACTTGCATCTTGAAAAGCAGATGTTTTGGAAAGTGCATCGCCACGTTTTTGTGCCATCTAGTGGTTTAGAGAAAAATAATACGAAAAGGTATATATTAGTGGTGTCAAAATTAGCGAGTTAACGCAGGCGATTAATTTTTTCAATTTAACGCGTTAAAAATATTTACGCAGGGGCGGGTCTAGGGTTGGCCACCCCACTCACAACCGCTGCTTCCGTCACTTTTTCTCTTGACAAGAAGTGCATTTATTCAGTCGCAGAACGACTGAGGACAGGAGAGGTTTCATACGTGCGCTCCACTTCACTTCAGCGCCAGGAGCGAGTCAAACGAGTGCGGAAACGGTACAGGTGATGAGGAGCGAAAAACCAATGGGGGACGAAACGTCCCGCGCGGTATTCAAGTGTTCGCCTGTCATAGGCGCGGCTCAATGGACCGAGCGGCGCGACCGACTCGACAGCGCAGAGAGGACGTGTTTACTAGCGCCACCGAACTGACAGCGCGGCGCGGATCAGTTACAAAAGTGCAGCGCGAACATTACTCTTCTTCTTCTTCATGTTTTAAGGCAGGTGGAATCCAACGTTAAGGTGCATTACCGCCACTTACTGTGCGAACATTACTCTCCGAATTTTTTTCCTGCACATAACATAATGAAGATCAGTATTAAGTTATAACATTTCTTTTGCTAACCTTTCTACTACACAAACAGTTGTACTTTGAAAAACTGCAAAAATAAAATATATAAGACTTTAATAAATTCACAATACCATAGTCCTCTTGAGGAGCACACCCAGCTTCTAGTATATATATATATATTTTATTTTGTACTTAGTTATTATTGTTGTTGTCGTCGTCAAGTTCTGTATTCAGCACAATATTGCCCATTTTAAATTTTAACTATTATTAAATAGCCTAGTATACAGTATATGGGATTTTTGTTGTCTCAAGTAAAGGGAACGTTGTTATTTAACTTTAACATTGCAATTTTATATAATGGATACGGTTTGTAAGGCTTTTCTCTCACTCAGATTAAATAAATAAATAAAAATTTTAATAATTTAAAAAACGTTAAAAAATAGGGACAGTGTATGTTAAATAAATATCGATGTATTTTGACTTTTGCCTGCATGTGTTTAGGTTTATCGGAAAACATTCAAAATAACCATGATTTTATGACCCTATAACCTTTTCCCATACTTGTCAATTGGGGTGTTTAAAAAACCATTGACAAATCAAATCCTATGGTTACGGCACTTGACTATAGTAAAACCATGTTAGGTTCCGTTTTCCATAAGGGAAATTTTAGTTTAAAATTTTACTTTTTTTTTTCAAGCCTCATCATATGTTACAGTTACACAAAGATCCTAAAAGTAAAATTTAAAGTAACTATGCCTTGATGAACGAAACCATAAATATTGAATTTAGAGGATAATGGAAGTTTCTGCTGTGAACGTGACTACTAAATATAGGCTATACGTGCTTCAAAGTAGCTAACACTACTGTTTACATGTAGTAATATGAAAGATAATAAGCAAAAGAAATGTAATAACTCATTATGTTATGTGCAGGAAAAAAACACGAACTTCTGCGGAGAGTAATGTTCGCACAGTAGGTGGCGGTAATGCATGTTAACGTTGGATTCCACCTGCCTTAAAACATGAAGAAGAAGAAGAGTAATGTTCGCGCTGCACTTTTGTAACTGATCCGCGCCGCGCTATCAGTTCGGTGGCGCTAGTAAACACGTACTCTCTGCGCTGTCGAGTCGGTCGCGAACACTTGAATACCGAGCCGTTTCGTCCCACATTTGGGTTGTTTGGCTTCCCATAGTACTGTGCTCACAGCTCGTGCTCTTCAAATGCACACACAAAGGCGCCGGCGCGCGCTGTAGCCTGTATCCTTTCATATCAAAGTGCGAAATAAACTGCGTGCATGCAATGTTGGGGTCAGTTAAGTCATGAAGTTACCAAGGAGGTTATTAAAGCTGCCTTAAAACTGTGCATGCATGTAATATATTTTATATGAGTCACATTTAAGAACATGTCTCTGAAAGAATTTTCAAAACTGTCCTGGAGCAGCCCAGCACCGTCTCACTCATCTAATGCCCAAAGAACTAGTCAGCTCATTAATAGAGACTTAAGACCTGAAGTGGGTCAGAAAATTTAAAGAGTTGAGAGAAAATATGATGCATCTCAGATCCGCGTCACGTTCAGCAGCGGCAGCTCTTAAAAAAATAACAGCCAAAAAACCTAATAACCCAGCTGCTGTAGTGTGTTAATCAATAACTTTTGTAGCTTTAATGATTCATCTATATTTAATTTAGAATTTAGTGTTTGATAATTTCAATTTCAAGTATATTTCTGCTGAAGGGCACAGGTAAATATGACATGTATTATAAAGGGTTTATGTGAAGACTGTTTTAAGTTAAATTAAACATTGTTATTTTTTTAAAGTCTAATAAATGCTAAAATTGATAGCTCTCAAGTAGCCATTTTAGCCCTGTTGTAACCATATATAAGAATGGAATATAATACAGGGGTGTGAAAGGGTTGGACCCCTACTGATTTCTGATTTTTTGCATTTTTGTCACACTTTAATGTTTTAGATCAAACTAATTTAAATATTAGTAAAATATAACACAAGTGAACACAACATGCATTTTTAAATGAAGGTTTTTAGTATTAAGGGAAAACTACATGGCCTGTGTGGAAAAACAACAGATCAACCCTCCAATGTGGCTGAAGGAAGAGAATATGGGCAAAGTGAGTTAATTGCTAATTAGTCAGTATAGTTAACTGCCCTCCACATGTTTTCCCTCGTCAACTGCCTATTTAAAGTCTTCCTCCTGTTCAGGAGTTGTGGTATTGTTTCATGTGACATGTTTACAGCTACCTGATTTATTCCGTGTTTCGTGTGGCATTATAATTAAAGACTTTTTGGGGATGATCCCGTCTTCTTCGCCTTATTGAGAGTACCGTAACAGAATTAAAAGACATAAAGGAGGATGAAGCTGGGAATTAGATAAATTAACCTTAGCCACGATGGGCAGTGTTTCCTAGCCCTTCAGAGGTACATGTTTATTTTGCAAGACGGACGTGGACCTGGAGGAGTATGGCTGGAGTTTGTGGGCCTTGCCATGTCGACACATGTGGACGACTTCAACCTTAATGGAGATTCTGGTGCGGGCGTGACGAGTGACAGCCGTTCTTAATGCTAGAGATGATCAGTGCTGGTCCTTGAAGAGCTAAATCAACGTCCACACTTGTGGAGCGCGGATCAGTTTCATCGTGGGAACAAAGCGTGAGTCCAGGCCCATGGTAACACTGTGGGTGCGCAAGCCGACGCCGCTAATTGTTCAAGCCCGCCGGCCGGCTACACAAGCTCGCCGGCCGCCCGCGACAAACCTGGCCGGCCGCCACTATCTCAAGTCTGCGACCGCTCCTCTTTCAAGAATCAGCCCAAGGAAGAGGCTGCGGAGGGCAGGAAGGGATTCCAGAGCTCCAACTACTTTTTAGAGTATGACTCCCAGCGACCTCTCCGCGTCATGGAATGGCGCTACCCTGAGGTTCAGTCATCCTCACCCCAGAATCCATCCAGAAGCTTTCATGAGTCTACATGGTCCTGCCAGCTTCATCCATCTCCTGAGTACCGCATTCCTTCATCTCCGCTGGTCCCGTCCAGTGCTCCATCGTCTCCTGATTCCCCGGGTTGGCTGGCCCCGCTCCTCCAGAGCGCCCTCAATTCCCGCTCCTCCAGAGCGCCCCCCAGGATTCCTAGATTGGGGGGCCATATACCCGTGGCCGAGCCAGCCAAGGCCAAGGAGGATCCCCTTGGCCTCCTGTGTACCCCTAATCCGCCATGGTCCCCCTGAGCTACCAGCTCCGCCATGGCAACCTGAACTGCCTGCTCTGCCATGGCTTCCTGATCCGCCCTGGAGGCTCTCCTTGTCTCAGCCTTGTTCCGGTCCTGCACCAGCCTCCCCGAGGGTACTGTTACGGCGCGAGGTCGTGCCTTCCGGGGAGGGGGAGTATTAACTCTAATATTGTGTTTTTCTGTTACGTCTGCCTGTTCCTGTTTTTCCTTAAATGGTTTCGATCCTGTTTGGTTTAGCTCTTTAGTTAATTTGCTCATTAGTCATTATTAGTTAACTCCCTCCACCTGTTTTCCCCTCGTCAGCTGCCTTTTTTAAAGTCTTCTTCCTGTCCAGTAGTTTGTCGGTTATTGTTTCGGGTTACATGTTTTACGAGTTATTTCGTGTGGATTATCTTCATCGTCATCCCTTTCCCCCTTTTTTTTTTTTTTTTTGAAGGGAGGGGTGGGACCCCCCGTAACATATATATTCTATTTATAAAGGTGACTAAGAGGAAAACTACTGTTGATTATAAACTATATATATATATATAGATATATAATACAACAACACACATAGAATATAGAATAATATAATATAGATGGAGAAACTAGCTGATGATACTATATATGAATCACTGCTATATAATAATTAATATATTAATATAATATTTATGCAGTTTTTATAATCAACAACATGTTCCGCTTACATCACCTTCTAATATATAATATTGCATAAATATATATACATACAGTAATATATATATATATTGTGTATATGTAATAATAACATATAATATGTATATGATAAATTTTTTTCAGGATTCTCTGTTCAAACTTTTGACCAGTGCCATATATATACCCATTCAAAATATATATAAAACTATGTATACACACACATATAAAAAAACTTTTCAAAAAATATTGGCTTGATATGCTGCAATTCTGCCATATTCCTCAGTCTGTGAAAAACCCCAAGATCCAGCTGAGATGAGTTTGAATGCATTCTATTGATTCACCACGTCAAAAGGTCAAAACAAGAAGTCCAATGGCTTCTCACATGGAGAGAGAGCTGAGAAACCCCGTTGTGAGATTTGGCTCTGGTGTTTGTGCCATTGTGTACGCAAGACCAAACAAGCCCTTACAAATGTCATCTCTCCTTTATTCCCAATAAAAGACCAAATGCTCACACACAAGAGGGCCACCAGGGAAAGCCACACACACATTCTCTTACTTATAATGAAGATGATGACAGATCTTCATCTCTAGAGATTTACACACATTAACTGCACATCCATAAATTTTCTCATAAAATTATTAGGTGTTAATATTGTATTACAATGTTGCTGCTCACATGTACCATCTAGAACACGAATCTCAGATATTAAAAGAATAGTACATCAAAAAAATTTATTTACTAGTCATACAAAATTTATTATGACATTTTGAATGCAAATTTCCCTCACTGCTGTTTAAGTTTGGGACCTTTGACGGCTGAATATGTAAAAGCCTCATCACGCCTTCATTTGGATAAAGCCAACAGCCCTTTAACTGGAGGGCAATAGGTACTTTGCCCATTTGTGTGTTTCTATAACAAAACAAATGCTGCATAAATACTATGAAAATGCATACATAATAAGCCATCATTTACATAAATACAATAGTACATAATGATACAAAATCCATCCATCCTGTTACTGGAGACAAGTCAACATCTCTTTTGACTGAAGTATTGTTCTTCTACATTCAAACTGAAATGTACTAACAGGACAAATGAGAATATGAAGAAAATCGCACCTCGCCTTCCCTCCTTATGGGGCACTGTTTTTTATCTTTGCCGCAGTTCCGACCCTCCTAGTCTTCCCTGCCCCGCGTTCTGCGCCTCCGCTCCTTTGCTTTCGCTTGAGCTCGCCCACGTCCCTGTTGCCTCCCGCCCCGGGTCTGGCCACCTCAAATTTGGCCGTTTCCTTCTGAAGGGGGGGGGGGGGGGGGCCCCCCCTGTCCCTGCGCGGTTTTCCCTCCAGCTCTTTTCCCCCCCCCCCCCCCCCGTCTTATTGGTGGATCCCCCGCCCTGTTGCCTCAAAGTTGCCCTGCTTGGGATCTTGCACGTTCCCCACCCAGCACCACCGTTGTCGTTCCCCCCAGCGCCTCTCCTTCCCCCCTACCGCACCCCCATCCCGCCCTCTTTCCTGTCTTTCTTTCCCACCAGCCGTCCTGCTCCTTTCCGCCCCGCTTTCGCTCTCCTTTTCTTGCCCCCAAGTTCTCCCCAGTTCTTCAATTTTGCTTCCTCTGAATCATATGCACTGTTTTACTTTATTTCATTGTACTTAACTGTTTTTCTCTTCCCTACCCCTATCCTCTTTCCATCCCCCTGCCCGTAGATTCCCCCCCCTACCCTCTCCGGCCGCCCGGTTTGCTGTGATATTCGATTCCTCGCTTCCCTCTCCTTTTTTCCGCATCATTTTTTCACTGTCAACTACAACAAACAATCAAACTAAAATATTGATTTATATCTATCTAGCTATATATAGCTCTATATACTATATTATATACTAGCCTGTCATATATATATAGCTTTTTCTGTGATTTCTGTCCTGTATTGTGCTTAATTATTTGAGACTGTTTCCTTTCTGTTACCGTTTTTAGCTTGTGTGGTAACCTACAAATTTAACAACTCTTTTGGCATTACCACACTCACTTTGTGTGTATACCTGGGCCAAAACTTCGAAATCATGAAACACAATCATGAAATGTCATCTTTTGCATATGTGTCCATATAAACTGTCCTAGCATAGGAGTCATGATCACGAGCACCCAAAAACTTCGCTATGCCTCTACATTCATGCTTGAGTCGTTGTCCCCAATTCATTCAACTGTCTTCTCGTACTGAAGAGGTTATGTTCTGTTGTCGATTACTAGATTATGTCATTCATTTTTGTAATTTCAACGACACAATGACTTTTCCTATATAGAGTTAACATCAGTATAATTGTTTTGACAGGGACATTTTAACATATATAGATCACATTACGAGTTGAACAGGTAATACAAGATATCATTTTAAAACATTTCCGTGTTACTGGACATATAAACTCTTTTACACCCTGGTAAAAAAAAGAACAGCTAAAACAGCCTCAGGGTTGGCTGGGTTTAGCTGGTTTAAGATGGAAGTAGCATGTTTTAGCTGGTCTCCCACTGGCTTAGGATGGTCAAGCTGGTTTTAGCTGGTTGGTCAGTTGGTCTCCCAGCCTGACCAGCTAAGGAAGTGGCCAAAACCCCTCTAAAACCAGCCTGCTGACCAGCTAAGACCAGGCTGGACCAGGTTTTTTTCAGTAGGGCACTTCACCAAATTCCGGCATGTGGCACAGTTTCTACACCGGAAACAGCCTTGTATATATGCAGACTTTTTTTTCTCCTTACTACATCTGAATTTACCAACATATCTTTTAAAAGTAAACAATGGGCGATATTGAAATGTATCATTTAGAGATTCATCAGATGATAATATGTGCAAATATTTATAAATGATTGATTTTATTGTATTACTGTGCTCAATGTATGTCAATGAACAATTTACTGAAAATGTTCTTTGTTTCTTAATGGGCTTATCTATTTTAAAAAGATCATGTCTATTCAATTTGTTAACCTTATGCATTCTCCTTATGCACTTATATTAGCTCCAGCACATCTAATGCATTATTTAACCAACTTTGTGGATACCCCTTAAGAACGAAATCATTGAAATAGCTATTTTACCAGTTCATCAAATTCATGTGTAGTACTTCAATTACATTTTAATCTATGCAATTGACTAATCGGTAAACTAATGTTTTAAAGGAGCTGGATGATAGCTGTCAATAGATAATAGTGTTTTTTATCCGTTGGTTTTCGAAATACTGTTGTATGTAATGACTCATTGATCTTTGTTACTTTAACGTTTTAATTTAAATTTATCGAATCATGACTTTTTCCCATTGTAAATTTAATTGATGGAAGTTTCGAATTAATGAACGACACAAATAAATCTAATTCCTGTTCAGAAGCTGACCAAATCATAAAACAATCATCTATATATTGCATCCAAACCTTAATGTTTGAATGAAATGGATTGTTATTATAGACATGATTTTGTTCAAATTTACCCATAAATAAATTTGCATAATTTGGTGCTATTGGAGTGCCCATCGGTGTAACTTGCACTTGCAAATAAAAATCTTTCTCAAATATAAAATAGTTCTTGGTTAAGACTAATGTTGTAAGGTCCACTATATATTGTGATGGTATTCTGCTGTCATCATATTTACAGTAAAAATGTGGTGCATCCAAGCCTGCTTCATGAGGTATATTAGTGTAAAGTGAAGTGACATCGAGTGTTACAACCCAATCTGTCGTGCTTATGCAAGCAATTTGATTCAATTTATTCAAAAAATCGGTGGTGTCTTTTAAATAGGATATAAAACCGTCCTGACACAATTTATGCATTAATGTAGTTTGGCAAAAATGTCTTCAGTTGATATACAGTATTTCTGGGCCTTTCAACTTATTTCAGGTCATAGCACTATGTTTTAATAGAAACCTGAGTTAAATTATTTATTGATTGATTGATTGATTTAAATAAATATGTGAATATGTGAACTGTTGTGAATTTCAAGCAATAAAAAATGAAATATTCATGGGGAACACAATCTGTATAGGCAAATAAATAAATAAAATACAAAAATTAATTAAATATAAATAAGAACCAGTTTAACAAACTGACAAATGCCACAAACTAATATTGCCCAATTTTATATAAACTTTGTGATAAGGCTTTGGAAATCAGATTTCAAAAGGTCCACAGCCTGATGGCTTTAGGAATGAAACACTTGTCTCTAAATGGCTGCTGCTGTTCAGGATTTAGATTGTTAACATATTGATCTAAAAGTGCCTCACCTTGCTTTGCCTGTTTTTTAATGGCATCCATCAATAGTGTGACCTTCATGTATACAAATGGCTCAGGTTTGTAGAGGGGAGAGAATGGATTATTTCCACTTATAACTATAAATCCAACCTAACCTCGGCCTTTAGGTGTCAATGAATGCACCAAAACTCAAGCTAAGACTCTTCGATCCACATCTGAAATAATAAGTCATACAAAACGAGTGGGCCAGAAGAACTGGAACTAAAATTAGCAGGAAAATAAAAACAGCGGAATATACTAAATCACTTTCATTCGATACAATGGTAGATTTCTGCATTAGTGTCTATGGATGTTTCTTACACTTTGAAAGAGCTGAGAGTTCAATTTTTTATTTGCATTGCAACAATGCAATTGTTTCATAAGCCAGCTCTGATAATAATATGTTTCAAGCAAATGCCTTAACTGCACACTATGAAAAATGAGTGCAGGTCGAAAGATGTCAGTAAGATTTAGTGTGTAAAGTTTGGGAGAGTGCCGCATCCGGATCGGAACCGGGAAGAGGAGCGAGTCAGGAGATGGTGGTGAGCTGCAAAGCTGCAAGTAGGTCAGGACTATTCCTGGTCTCCCACCATATGTTAAGAGATGTGCAGAGAAATAGAAAGAGAAAGAGAGGCTGATAGACAGACAGAGAACTAAAGGAGAGGAAAGAAAGACCGCATAAGACAGACAGTGAGACAGGTACAGAAAGAGAGAACTTTGAAGTAAATGATGGCAGGGAATCAGTCTGTAAATGCACCAGCTGGCATTTCAAACCAGCCAAACACCTGCCGTGAAGTTCAACCAGAATGGGCCGAAATCTTTGTTCCAACTGCAAAATACTTTCCACTCAGAAAAAAACAAAAACAGATTTTTGTGCTTGCTCAGTATACTTAATTAAAATGAGTTGATGCAACTTTATAAACAACAAACTGCGTGTATCCATGTAAATTAGTCAATTAATTAATATTTATAATATTCTATCACAATGATTAAGAATACAAATAATAGTGCATCAATTTGGGAACATCCCTTAAATCAATATATAATACAGTATAACAGAATAATAATCATGTATAATTGAAGAATCTTATTTACATCACTTAACTAATATTACATTTATAGTATATAATGGTCATATAATTAATAAAAAATTACAAAATACAAATCAGTCCATTTGTGTGGGAACTATCCGTTTTGTAAAAGTAAGCAATTTATAACTACATTAACCTTAATATTAATTACTGTAATAAGAATAGTAGTTATATAATTAATATTATTATGATTGCAAAAATGACACATATTAAATATAAATATTACACTGTTAGTGACAATTGCTAAATATATATTCTTGCTATAAAATTACTATACTTTTTGGATGGAACTGTCGTTTCATTGGTAAAAATGAAAACCAATTTTACAATACTAACAATATATATTTTTTAAATAAGGGAATAGAATTTAACTAATGGTATACTTTATTATAATTATAAATCGATCGATTTGTGTTGGAACTACATAATCATTTCCATAGTATTCCAAATTATCTCAATGGCACTTGCTAAGCTGCCTCGGGACCTCACAGAAATGTAATTTAATAAGCAAACAATTGAATTTATTGAACTATATTTGAATACTTGAAGAATTATTTTGTCCGTTTTTGGTCGATCCAAAACTTGCCTTGGGATTTCACTTGAGATAGTGCTGAGATCAGGAAGATGGTACTAGATCAGCTTAAACGTCCCACTGGGATCAAGTATGAGATGGAAGCCACCTACTTCCACCTTCCTGTAAACCACCTACTGTTCTGGTCACCTCCAGTAGTAATTGCATGTAGGGGATTTAAAAATCCAATAAAGAATGACAAGAAACTGTGTGATCACTTTAAAGGGGAAAGTTGAGACCAATGGGGATACTGAGAATAGGTGTGCATGGGCGGTACACCCACTGTTTATCCACCGCCAGAGATAGAGAGTAATTCAATTAAACAGCACAGTCATAGGCATCTGTGTGGGGAAAACCACTTGAGGGATGCCGCTGAAAACAAATGAAATATCGATGGCTACAATGACTTTGGCATTATTTGATAGAGTGGAGATGAAATATTGGCTTGATTGGATTTTTTAATCAAATCAGAGTTCGGATTTTGGACTCGCGTGGTGCTCACAAGGGTGAGTCGTGTTTGAAAGCCTTTCTAATGTGTCCACTGACAGCTCTCAGCATCAGCGGAAATCTGGGGGAACCGGAAATACCTTTTTATTACCTTTTAAAGCTATAGTGAGTCATCTGTTAGCCTGTAAAGGTGAGTTCGTGTGGTCTAGAGGGGCGGTAGGCAGTGCTTTCAAGAAATAATCGAGAGAAGGCAAGGTCTCCATCGTGCTGTGATCAGCTAATCACGCTGTTATGGTAACGACACATATGGGTTTGTAATGAATGGAAGCCAAATGTGTCGAACTGGTTAAAATGGATGGACTAATTACAAAGTTCACAAGCATTCATTTTGGTTACATCAGAACTGAAATGAAATGGTGGATGTCAAATGATCCAAGACAAAGCAAAACAAAACAAACAAACAAACAAACAAACAAAAACAAACAAAAACAAAACAAACTGATTATAACAATATAGACAATCAACAGTTGCTTGACTGCCTACTGCAGTTTTGTTTACTATATTTTAATTAAAAAAATCATAAACATTTTATGACAGAAGAGTGTGTTAAGGGCTGCCAAAACTCCGCTTTGCTATCAAAGGAGTAAATGACATTATTTTTAACAAGCTATTTCACAACTTGAAAACAATTTTTGTAATTGTAATAATATTTTATAAAATTAGTTTTTACTGTATTTTGATCAAATAAAAATGCAGCCTTGGTGAGCAATAAGAGACTAAAAAATAGTGTAGTAAACAATTAATCGTGATGAATCGCATCCAAAATAAAAGCTATTGCTTACATAATATGTGTGTGTACTGTGTATATATATTATGTACATATAAATACACACGCTACATATACAGTGGTGTGAGAAAGTGTTGGCCCCCTTCCTGTTTTTAAAATTGTTTGCATATTGTCACACTTAAAAGATTCAGATCAAAAATGTGTATATTACACAAAGATTATGCAAGTAAATACAAAATTCAGTTTTTAAATAATTATTTTATTAAGGGAAAAAAGCTGTACAAACCTACCTGGCCCTACGTGAAAAAATAATTGCCCCCTAAATCTAATAAATGGTTGTGCCACGCTTTGCAGCAACAACTGCAATCAAGTGTTTGTGGTAACTGGCAATGAGTCTTTCATATCGCTGTGGAGGAAATTTGGCCCACTCTTCTTTGCAGAATTGTATTAATTCAGCCACATTGGAGGGTTTTGGAGCATGAATGGACTGTTTAAGCATCTCAATCGGATTTAAGTCAGGACTTTGATTTGGCCACTCCAAAACTTTAATTTAGTTTTTCTTGAGCCATTCAAAGGTGGAATTGCTGGTGTGTTTTGGATCATTTTCCTGCTGCATAAACCCAGTGCGCTTGAGATCACAAACTGACGGCCGGACATTCTCATTCAGGATTTTCTGATAGAGAGCATAATTCATGGTTCCATCAGTTATGGCAAATCATCCAGGTCCTGAAGCTGCAAAGCAACCCCACCATCACCCTACCACCACCATGTTTGACTGCTGCTATGATGCTCTTTTTATGAAATGCTATGTTGGTTTTACGCCAGATGTAACGGAACACACACCTTCCAAAAAGTTAAACTTCTGTCTCATCAGTCCACAGAATATTTGACAAAAAGTCTTGGGGATAATCAAAATATTTTTTTGGCAAATGAGAGACGAGCATTTTTGTTCTTTTTGGTCAGCAGTGGCTTTAGCCTTGGAACTCTCCCATGGAAGCAGTTTTTGCCCAGTCTCTTTCTTATTGAATCATGAACACTGCCTAAGGGAGGCAAGTGAGGCCTCTTGCCGCTTTAGATGAGGTCGTTTTTTATGACCTCTTGGATGAGTGTCGTTGTGCTTGGGCTAATTGGTAGGCCGCCACTCCTGGGAAGGTTCACCTGCTCCAAGTTCTCTCCATGTGGTATAAGCTCTGACCGTGGTTCGGCGGACGTCCTAAAGCCTTAGAAGGGCTTATAATCTTTCCAGACTGATACTGTCACACCTGTTGTGTTTCATTGTTCTTGAATTATTTAGATCGCGGCTGACTGTGTGCTCTTAAGCATGCGGCACTTTGTCAGACAGGTCTATTTAGGTGATTCTTATAACAGTCTGGTAATCAGGCTGGTGTGGCTGTGAAGTTAACTCAGATTTGTAAAAATAATGTGGTAATTGCCGTTCTTTCATGATTAACCGGAGGGGGCAATTTTTCACGTAGGGCCACGTAGGGTTGGACAGCTTTTTTCCCTTAATAAAGGAAATCATCATTTAAAAACTTAATTTTGTACTTACTTGCATTATCTCTGTGTAATATTAAAATTTGTTTGATGATCTGAAACAATAAAGTGTGACAAACATGCAAACAAATAAGAAATCAGGAAGGTGGCCAACAATTTTCACACCACTGTATATATATATAATTATTTGCATATTGTAGTGTCTATGTATTTTTCATATAATTATATTCTCTAGAATTATTTCACATATATAAAGTAACATTTTTTCTTAATGTACATGCAGGTGTGTGTATTTATATATACATAATAAAGATACACAGAACACGCACATATTATGCAAACAAAAACTTTTATTATGGATGCGATTAATCACAATTAATCGTTTGACAGCACTAAAAAAAAAAAAAAATCTTACGGCCTTCAAAGTTTGACATCGTTAACTCTAGCCACAATATTATAAATTGTTACTTAAGTTAACGGTTTTTACAAGCTTACACAGACCCTACACATTTACTTTACTGTATATCTGAACAAAACAACACAATACTATAATTAAAAAAAATAATAATAATAATGCAAACGGGGGCTGTCATTCTAAAAGGGTGGGATAGCCAGAATGTGGAAAACAACAACAACATTCTACTTTACATTTCAGTTTAGTGCGTGGGAGCCAGAAATTCACACTGTACTTAAAACACACAAAACATTTTAGCTTTAGTTATCAGTAACTCTTAATGTTTGTCTTGGTTACAGCATAACTATGTTTATGTCGGTATTTATGAACTGTTCACTGAAACAATGTTGATGTATGCTCTGCCTGACCGCAGGTGAAGGGGTTTCTCCAAGGGTGTTCCTTTCATTCCTCTCAGCTCGCAGGGAGTAATTAAAGCTCCAGAGATGGGAGGTATATTAGTGTCATGGCATTTTGGCTCAAATGATACAGAAATGATGAGTGACCATATACACAGAATCCATTAGCAACGCAACAGTAGGTCAAAGGAGGTTCTGGGAGCCCAGGGGACCAAGAAAGAGCACTTTTTGGACATATTTTGCTTATAGTTGGTGAAGTCTTCCCATCAGGTTTGTTTTGGCATGTAGACACCAGCAGCTTTTTCATTTTTTACAGGAAAAAAATAGAACTTATGCAACAAATGTATCTTGGCACTTCCTAACCACAGTTGTGCAAAATTAAAGGGAACTTGGGAAGAGTAAAATGTTCACATCAGGGTTGGATCAATATCAAAAATTTGGCTTCGGCCCGATACCAGCCTCTGGTACCTTGGTATCGGTTTCTATGCCAACCAAAACAGCCTCAGTAGACCCAAGAAATGAAACTAATGCTGTAAATAGATTTAATAATTCAATGTCAATGTGTTGGGTTCAACAAAAGTGCATTTGTACAGCAGCGCTCACAAAAGTTTTATAGTTCTCAACTCAATCTATACATCAAAATGTAGTAAACTATATATATTTATATAATGTATGTATCTGTGTATTTGATTTTTGATCTGTGAAAAGTATTTAAAAAGCATATTTAATAAATCTTATGCTTAACCATTTATTTCTGCTTTATTAACTTGATCTGCTTAATGCAATTTGTTGCTGGATCATGTACAAAAATTTCCTTGACAATATTGTACTGTGGTAAATGTTTGAAACCAAAAAGTATGAACTGAAAGTATATTTTAGTACCATTACCCGCCCGGCAACCATGTACACAAAACACAAGAACTCATTTTGCTGAAGAATTAAGGTAATATGAGGATAAACAATGAAAAATGAAGAAAAAAAGAGAGGATCAATTATTTAATATACTTGGTGGTATTTCATACATTCTTTAAGCAGCTAAAAAGTCCAGCAGCGACTGCCTTAGAGAAACTTCACAGGTATAAATCAAAGTATAAGACATTTCTTTTGTTTTGGTGACCTGCTTTGTCAGAAGATGTTAGAAGCTGACAAAAAGACAAAAGAATAAGAAAGACATGTTGGAAATCCTTATCCTGAGCCATACAGTACACGCATTTAATAGGAGCCCCACTTGTGAAGGTGTAATCCTTAATTACACCGCTTGACTGCTTCTAGAACAACCACCTTCACAGTCCATATGGATGGATCCATGTGAAACATGAGTGGTGATTTTAATCTCTATGTTTGAAGCAAACTCACAGATGTATTACCGAGAAAGAGTACGGATCACAGCTCTCATTAAAAACCTGAGGTGATTTGAGTCTATTGTTGAAAGGAGCATTTAGATGAATATCTCTAAATGATCACCTATGGCACTGATTAAATCTAATTCAACTTTCAATTATTTTTACTCAAAGGTTATGTGCTGCCTGATAAATTGCTGTTATATAATAAAACGAATAGAGTATAGATAGATAGATAGATAGATAGATAGATAGATAGATAGATAGATAGATAGATAGATAGATAGATAGATAGATCGATCTTCAAAAGTAAGATCAGTGCTGGAGTCCCACCGTTATATAGGGATGGCAGTTCTTTTGAGAGAGAGAGAGAGAGAGAGAGAGGATAAGAAAGCCCGAGGGAGAGATATAAAGGTATAGAAAGAGAGAGAACAGAAACCATGCAGGATATCGTTAGTTATTTCCTCATCAACTACTGCAGAAGATTTTATAGAAAGTTGCTGAAGTGTAGGCTACAGGTAGGAGTTCCAGCCAGGGTCCCCCATACTTTTCACCTTAACATCTGTTTAGCTGTAATTTGTTAGTTTGAGAATCTGGCAACAACAATAATGTAATGCAAGTGCAAAAGATGGATATAGACAGAGTTAAAAATTAAAAATTGCTACTTTTTATCTCACAATCTGATTGTCACTATAAGTGTGACAGATAGGTACACCTGCAATTGTGACAAAAAAGTCAGAATTGTGAGATGAAAAAGTCGCAATTACGTTATTTCGTCATTTATAGGCTACCTATATTTTATTCTGAGGGCAAAAACTCGTAATAATAATTGTAATCGTGAATTGAGTAATTTAGTATTGCGAGAAGGATGGAGAAGGGTAGCATATGCTACCAAATACTAGTCTGGATCAACCACATTTTCCCAAATTTTTTTCAGCAGGCACGTCTCGTTCCCATGTATTTGTGGTTGTTTGTTTGTCAGGAAACAATGAATCACTTACTGGAGCGTTATTTTGCTGTGAACGCTTTATTTCAATCGTCGGAATCGTCGCAATTTAGTCAGTTCACTCAGCCGCTGAATTTGTTTGGAGCATTTCCTTCAGTCCAAACTGGACGCGTAATTCAAAAAGAGAGCGAAAACAACGGCCTTGTTGAATTTTTGAGTGTTTGTGAACTTGTGAATTTTTTGGTTTGATGGGAATTGTGTTGTTTTTGATTGATGTTTGTGTTGATGAATTGTTTTTTTTGTGTGTTGAATGTTTTTTTTTTGTGATTTTTTGGTGTGGTTTTGTGGATTGTGATGAGATTTTGTTGTTTTTTTTGATGATTGTTGTTTGACTTTTTGTGTTTTTGTTGTTTTTTGAATGATTGTGGTTTTTGTTATTTTGGAATTTTTTGATTTGAATTTTTTTTGATGATTTTTGTTGTTCTGATTGTTGGTTGAGTGTGACATTTTTTTTGATGTTGATTTTGTTTTTTTTTTTTTTTGTTTTTGATTTTTTTTTTTTTTTGTGAATTTTATGGTTTTTGGAATGATTTTGATTTTTTGAATTGATTGATTTTGTTGTGATTTATTTTTTTGAATTTGTTTGGTTTTTGTTTGAATTTGTTTGTTGGATTTTTATTTTTGTTGAATGAAGTTTGATTGTTTTTGGTTGATTGTTTTTTTGTTTCTGAGAATCTTGATTGTTTTGTTTTGATGTTTTTGTTTTGAAATTTTGAAATGTGTTTTTTTTTGTTTTGAAATGATTTTTGTTTTTTTTTTGTTTCTGTGTTTTTTGTGTGAATGTGTTTTTTGTTGTTTTGTGAAAGTTTTTTTTTTTTTTTTTTCTTTTGAATTGATTGTTTTCTGGCTGTTGTTTTTTGTTTTGTTTGGGTTTTGAAATTGTGTGTTTGAAATTTGATTTTGTTGTTGAACGGTTTGAATTTTTGTGGTTTGTAATTTTTTGTGAAATGTTGTTTTTTTTTTTTTTTTGGTTGATTGTTGTTTATTGGATTTATTGAGTGTTTGTTTTGTTTGTTTTTTTTTGTTTGAATTTTGAACTTTTGAAGTTGTCTTTGAATTTGTTTTTGTGGTTGAGGAAAATGTGTTTGTTTGATTGTGTGAAATTTTGGTTGAATTGATTTGTTTTTTTTTTGAATTTGATTTTTGTTTTTCTGTCTTGTTTTTTTTTGTTTTTTTTTTTTAAATTTTTTTTTTATTTTTATTTTTTTTTTTTTGTTTTTTTTTTGGTTTTTGTTGAATTTTTTTTTTTTGATGTTTTGATTTTTTTGTGTCTTCTTTGAATTGTTGAAATCGATATTCATCTACAATAGATGGAAGCAGCTGTCGACATCGTCCTGTCGATAAAGAAGGCCTTCCTTTCTTTTGAACACCTGCACGTGGAGCTTGTGAACGACTCTGCGAAACTAACCTGGTAAAGTTAGGCCTGTTAATTCGACTAAAAGAGTATCAGTATTACACGAAAACACTGCAACAACTTTGACATTACCTGTCTGAACGTGTACCCTGACATAACATTTGAATACAATGAATATGGTAGTCAATCAATTACATGGTATCAAAGATAATATGAATGAATCGTTAGGCTACTGTTTTGAAAGAAAACTGGCTAACGTAAGTTTGTTATTGGCATGGCGATAAGCCAGGGTTGAATCGGTGTGATAAGACTACAAGGCCAAACAGCTCAAGCATATCTACACGTGGCGTAAATGTACAAATCTGTTCTTCTATAGCCAATGATTGATTCATGAATATTAATTAGTTACGTGCTGAAGTCTAGGAAAATTGGCTGTAGTCGTGACCTTCTGTTCCTGTCCAAAATGTTTACTCTAATATCATATTTGTTGCCTATTGTGTGTGTGAATACCTAATCAGTCACTACTAGACTCTGACAGAGCAATATTATTGTACAATTTGAAAATATGATTTTATATTGAATATTTTAGTGAATATTGTATGTGTATTGCATGTTATGAATAATATGAAAGAATAATTTAAGTCTCAAAGTAGCCTAACATTTACATTACATTTACATTCAGTCATTTAGCAGAAGCTTTTATCCAAAGCGACTTAAAAATGAGGAAATGCCATGTAATGTAAAGCAGTGAAATGTATTTATTTTTCATATCACAACGTTGGATTACGAAGCATAGGAAATATAGCATAATCAAATATAAACTGTACTGATTATCTGTTTTATGGGGTTTAAAATATGACCTGCAGACTGTTTTTGGGGTCAATGAAAAATAAGTATGATCAAAATGAGTAGTTCTGTATGCATGTTGGTTTCATACATTTAAAAGTAAATAAATTAATAAAAACTGCATGCTCTACAAACGTTTTGGTTGAAGGATTTCAATAAAAACAAAAAATGGCTTAAAAATGCAATAAAATTACCAAAATTAACATTTTATGGTAGAAATACTAATTTTATACATAATATATGTAATATAAATACAAATATCATGAATAGTCATGAATATTAAGAGGTTTTTCATAAAGTTACTGGGCATACATGCATTTTTTATGTAATGACATTTACACAGGGTCATTAGGGTCTAAAGGGGTCCTCTTTGTGATTTGTGGTTTCCTTGTCACATGACAACTAGTGGTCGACCGATATTGTTTTATTCTGCAGCGATGGCCGATATCTTTTGGAAAGCAGGGTCTCTATAATTTTCATTATTTCAATTAATATTTAGAATTTAACAAATAAAGTGAAAATGGATTAAAAATTGAATGTGTTAAATAAACATATTTTCACTTTAGATGACAATGTATTTTTCACAAATAAATAAATATTTAGTAAAAATATAATTAAAAAGGAAGTAAATATTGTAACCAATAGGGCACTCAGTATTCTGGGAAGTTTTGTGTCCATTGGGAATCATATTTTTTTTCAAATAAAGCCAAGGTAACTCATTTTACATACAGCACACAGTGAATATGACATGAATATGACAGTGGGCAAATGCACAAAGCGCAGCATAATTTAAAATCACGAGTTTAAAGTTTGTCGATCGCGCATCTCCAGTGAAGCTGAACTCTTATCCTGTCAGCATTCAATTCACACGGATCGACCGTCATGCAGAGAACACGCGATCATGCAGGTTACAAATGCACACTTCACAAGATCTCACAACTGGATCCAACTAAGTCTGCAAGGTTTGTGAAACTAAATGTTCATTAGTCATTCAAAGATTTGTTTAATTGATATAAATGCGTATTTGCTGAATGCTGACGGCAAACAAGAAAGTATTATAATGTTTGCCTTTCTATTACTAATAAAATAAAAGTCCCACCTCGAACGCCAAACAGGAAAACTTATCGGCCGATGCCGATATTTAAAAAATGCCAAATATTGGCCGATATATCGGCATTGGCGATATATCAGTCGACCACTAATGACAACACAATGAAATGACTTCCTGCAGGTTGACAACCCTAACCACACCAACTTGGTGTTCAAAATTGAGTTGATTTTTCATAATATTTCAAATATTAGTAATGTTTTAAAATAAAACCACTTAACTTTTTTATGAAATAGTAATAAAATATCACAAGTGACAAATATTTTCCAAAATGTTCATCTTTTTCATAATTTCTTTTTTTTTCTTCTCCAGGCAGATACAACACCTAATAAATCAGAATGACTTGTCCATTTTCGAATGCTGTATTGAAGTCAGTTTTTTAAAATCACATTTTTATTGTATTTCTAAATAACTTAATAGATTCGGACAAAACACAGGGGTGTCCAACCTTGCTCCTGGAGAGCTACCATCTTGCAGATTTAAGCTCTAACCCCAATCAAACACACCTGAACCAGCTAATCAAGGTGTTCCGGGTTGCTTGATAATTACAGACAGGTGTGCTGGAGCAGGGTTGGAACTAAAGTCTGCAGGATGGTAGCTCTCCAGGAGCAGGGTTGGACACCCCTGCTCTAACAACAGCCTGCAAAACATATTAGTGCAGATAAAGAGAATCAGATTTGAACTGGATGACAAGAAGCCTAATTCAATTTCCTTTGAAATTTGGGAAATATATTTGCATCTAATAACTCATACGAACATCTAAATAACGTGTGAACACTTTGTAAAGTCTTATCATATAATCCGAAATGCATCACTTTTATCTGGCAACGCTCTTCAGACCGACTTCAGCAACCTGTTGATGCATCCAAACCTGAAGCTTCCGCAGTTGTTTACTAATAATGTAAGCATCACCTAATTAAAATCTGCGAATGAAGTAGCCTATTTTCCATGCCATGAAGTCATTTGTAAGTCCTGGGACTAATTTTCTGGTGCTTCTGAGTACAGGTAAAACATTTTTAAAAATCAGATATGTTGTTACAATGAAGGAAAAACAAAAAATGAAAGAATACATTGGATAACAGTATTGAAGCATATGGCAAAGATGGAGGTTTGTATTTAAAACATAACCAAAGGCTTGTTTTATTGATATTAGAAGGCAGTGTTTTTCAAATGGGATCAATAATACAAAAAATTAATGCTGAAAATGAACAGAAACTAGTAGCACAAATCAGTGACTCTGTACAGCCGTAATCCAAAAATGTTCAGACTGAGCTTCATTTTTTGTTTTGTGTCATTAATTATGCAGATAAATTGCTGTGGTTTGTTTGCCATATTGTGCAAAATGCCACGGAATATGGGGAGCCACATTCTGCGTGTCGTAGGTAATGCGACGGAAATTGGAATACTGCATGTCTTAATTTGATTATTCCTATTCTGAATTTGACCTTATTAGGTTGAGGGTAATCAGAAAATGCTGTTTAAATGGAAAATCCTCATTCTTTATGAGACCAGTAGACATTATTACTTTATTGCAGATCATATAAATGTAGTCAGTTGTTTAAAAATTCAGCATTTAAATGCTCTGTATAACAGAATCCTACAAATACTTTACCTTAAAGGGTTAGTTCACCCCAAAATGAAAATTCTGGCATTAATTACTCACCCTCATGTCGTTCCAAACCCGTAAGACCTTTGTTCATCTTCAGAACACAAATTAAGATAGTTTTGCGCTCTCTGACCCTCCATAGACAGCAACGCAACAGTAATGTTCCCAGGTCCAGAAACGTAGTAAGGAC
This sequence comes from Sinocyclocheilus anophthalmus, assembly GCA_018155175.1. NCBI lineage: Eukaryota > Metazoa > Chordata > Actinopteri > Cypriniformes > Cyprinidae > Sinocyclocheilus > Sinocyclocheilus anophthalmus. Next base: position 113,532 of record JADLZN010010672.1, on the reverse strand, counting down.
ATCGGTAAAACAGTCCATGTGACATCAGTGGCTCAACTTCATTCGAGAATACTTTTTGAGCGCAAAGAAAACAAAAATAACATAATTTATTTAACAATTCTTCTCCTCTGAGTTACGTCTTCCGCCATTTTGGAGAGTATCCAAGAGCGTAATCAACGTAATCAGCGTTCCCCTTCAGGAACTCGAGCTGCGTCGAGTCGCTTTGGGAACGCCCTTGCGTGACCGCGTTCTGAAGCACGTGTAAAATCAGCCCAATAGAGCAGTGAGACGTCACGAGCGGGGTGACGTAACTACCAGAAAGTATAAAAGCGCATCCGGAAGAGCGCAAACCAGCTTCTGCTCTTCAGCAGCGCTCTGTGTATGTGTCTGTCTATTAACTGTTGTCTGTCCGCACAAGCACTCAAATATATAAAACAATGAGAAAGTCTATAGCGAGCGAACGGCATTACAAACGCTGTGTTTTTGCTCCTGCCCACGTTATATTATGGGTGGGGATACACACAGTTTGTGTGTTGTTTGTTTGGGAGCGGAGCATGCACGTTCAGCTTTCGAGCAGCTGATTGTCATCACTGCGAGCTCTCGCTGCGCACGCTCCGCTCTCGCCTGGCTGCGTTTGATGACAGCGGCCAGGCTCGCGATCCCGCTGGCAGCGGTCCCGCTGTTGCCGAGGCACAGCGCAGACTGTTGTCGTGGGGATCGCGGGTGGATTTAGCGGATGGATCCGAGATGGGCTCGTCCTTTTCTTGGTCCTCACCCGCCAGATCTGCGGCTCTCTCTCTCGCGCCCCCCCCGCGAGAGAGAAAGAGCCAGACGCTTCGTCTATCTTCCTCCTCCGAGGTGGATGTGACAGTGTCGAGACAGAGGAGACTGTGGACTCGCCCCCACAGTCCCTCGCGTATGAGGTGTGATTCGTGATTATGGTGGGTATTTCGCGCCAAAAATAAAATATCGTTTGGCCAGCCTAGAAACAGGACGCTCGTCCTAAAAATAATTAGACGAGCATGTTCTGAATCCAGATCACAGCCTTCACGACGGGGGCCTTCCGTTTTTCCTGATCTCCATGCTGAGTGCCAAGATCGTTGGAGAAACCGTACTCATCCCGTATTACAGCCCCACAGTCTCGGATTATTCAGAAGAACATCGTGGGGCTGAATGATAATGTATATGGGGCGATGCCAGTGGTGGAACAGATGTTTGCGAGCTATCTTTCCCCATCCTCAGCGTCGTCCTTGAAGGCCCCGAAGCTTCCCACCAGGCCCCTTAGGCTTACATCGAGTCTGGTTGGGAAAACTTATACGGCGGCAGGTCCATGGCGGTGTTACAAGCATACCAGACTGACCTGCTCAGGGGTGGGGCTGCTGAGCGAGCAGCAGCCCAATTCATAAAGCTCCTCATATCGCCAGTCTCAAAAACGAGCGTGCAACCCGTCACGAGCCCCTCCACGAAGATCGGGGTTCCCGGGCATGCTCTCAGTTGGGGTTCTTATAGACCGAACGGATCTGCGGACCGTTATTGTCGAAGAGGACCTCACGAAATGGTACTACCATTGTCAGGTCCCTGAGGGCAGCCCACCTGCGAGGAAAGGATAACACCTCAGTATACCGTGCCCAATCCTCCTCAGTGCCCTCACGGTGGCTTATTGATACCCCTGCCACCCTCGGTGCTTCAGGGCTCAGTGAGCTCCGACGAGAGAAAATCCCAGATGCCGCCCGGCAACGGTATGGCACGGTAGAGCTCGCCCCTTCAAGTGAGGGTGCTAAAGCAGTCAGGTCGGTTGTTCCTTCAGTGCCCTCATGGAGGTTTATTGATACCCCTGCCACCTCGGTGCTTGAGGGCTCAGTGAGCTCTGACGAGCGAATTCCCAGCTGCCGCCCATCAACGGTACGGCACGGGAGAGCTCGCCCCCCTCAAGTGAGGGTGCTACAGCAGTCGGGTCCGTTGTTCCCTCAGTGCCCTCATGGAGGTTCACTGGTACCCCTGCCACCCTCGGTGCTTTCAATGTTGTGAGCTCCGACGAGCGAATCACAGCTGCCGCCCGGCAACGGTACGGCTCGGGAGAGCTCGCCCCCTCAAGTGAGTGTGCTACAGCAGTCAGGTTGGTCGTTCCCTGCCGGTCATCCACTTTAGGGCATCGAACTGGCTCCTCTAATAATACTAGATGCCAGCCTCGAGAGGCTGGTTCCCTTAGTAGATTTTTTGGCAGAGTGGAAACTTCTACCAAATATCTAAAAATGGGTCCTGCAGATTGTAGAGAAGGTGACAGAATCCAGTTCGGTTCTCGTCCGCCTCGTTTCGACGGGGTCATCCCCACACTAGTGGGCACCGAGCAGGCTCTGGTAATGGGACAGAAGTAGACACTCTCTGAGGACGGAGGCCATAGAACGTGTTTCCGGCCTCTCTCGAGAGCGTCCGGTCTACAGCCGTTACTTTCATCGTTCCGAAGAAGGATGGGGGGTGCGACCTCGGTGCTTCAGGGCTCAGTGAGTTCCGACGAGTGAAATTCCCAGCTGCCTCCCGGCAACGGTACGGCACGGGAGGGCTCGACCCCTCAAGTGAGGGTGCTACAGCACACGGGTCGGTTATTCCCTCAGTGCCCTCACGGAGGTTTATTGATACCCCTACCACCCTCGGTGCTTCAGGGCTCAGTAAGCTCCGACGAGCGAAATCCCAGCTGCCGCCCGGCAACGTTACGGCACGGGAGAGCTCGCCCCCTCTAGTGAGGGTGCTACAGCAGTCAGGTCTGTCGTTCCCTGCCGGTCATCCGCTTCGGGTCACCGAACTGGCTCCTCTAATAATACAAGACGCCAGCCTCGAGAGGCTGGTTCCCTTAGTAGATTTTCTGGTATCGTGGAAACTTCTACCAAATATCTCAAAATGGGTCCTGCAGATTGTAGAGAAGGTTACAGAATTCAGTTCGGTTCTCGTCTGCCTCGTTTCAACGGGGTCATCCCCACATTAGTGGGCCCCGAGCAGGCTCTGGTAAATGGAACAAGAAGTAGATACTCTCTTGATGAAGGGGGCCATAGAACGTGTTCCTCCTCTCGAGAGAGAATCATGGTTCTACAGCCGTTACTTCATCGTTCCGAAGAAGGATGGGGGGTTGCGTCCGATCTTAGATCGCCGTCTTCTGAACCGCGCTATCAAACGGCTTCGGTTCAAGATGCTCACTATCAGCAGATAGTATCTCAGATCCAATCCGAGAACTGGTTTTTTTACGATAGATCTCAGAGACCCTTATTTCCATGTTTCCATCCTTCCTCAACACTGGAAGTTCCTGAGGTTTGCTTTCGGGGGCGAAGCATACCAATATAGAGTTCTTCTCTTCGCCTGTCATCTCACCCCGCCACTTTCACAAAGTGTGTGTATTCTGCTCTGGCTCCACTGCGACTCAGGGCATCCGCTACTCATTATCTCTACATTGTTCAACACTACTCAATCGGGCAGAATGGCGTCTCGGCATCGATTCGCCTCGGCCCATACTAAGATCAGGAGGGGCTGGGGTTAAGACTGAATGCCAAGAAGAGTGTTCTTTCTCCACAACAGAGAACCACTTATTTATGTGTGGTGTGGGACTCAACCTTGATGCAGGCACGTCTGTCTCCTGCTCAATTTGAGTCAATCCTCACGACAGTCACGCGAGTAAGAGAAGGCCAGTCACTCACTGTCAACAGTTTCTGAGGCTGTTGGGCCTGATGGCAGCAGCGTCTAACGTGATAGCTTTGGCCTGCTGTACATGAGACCCTTGCAGTGGTGGCTCAGAACCAAAGGATTTTCCCCGAGGGGGAATCCGCTTTGCATGATCAAGGTCACGCGGCGATGCTTACGTGCCTTAGACATGTGGAAGAAACGTTGGTTCCTGGTTCAAGGCCCGACGTTAGGGGCTCCTTGTCGTCGCGTAAGGCTAGCGACGGATGCCTCTCTCACGGGCTGGGGAGCGGTCATGAGTTGCCGCTCTGCCAGGGTCTGTGGAAGGCCATCATCTCTTTTGGCACATCAACTGCCGGGAAATGCTGGCCGTTTTTCGAGCTCTGACACACTTCCTTCCGGACCTAAGGGGGCATCATGTGTTTGTACGCACAGACAACACATCGGTGGTCTTCTACATCAATCGGCGGAGTTATGGAAGCTGTTGGCATGGCCCCTGAGGGGGCACAGCTCCTAGCATCTGGTCTCTCAACTGAGGTTGTTGAGACTATACTCCAGTCCAGAGCTCCCGCCACTAGGAAACAGTATGCATTGAAGTGGAAACTTTTCGCTTCATGGTGCGGACAGCGACTGCAGGACCCAGTCAACTGCCCAATTGGTACAGTTCTGGAGTTTCTGCAGGAGCGTTTCTCCGCAGGGTTATCTCCCTCCACTCTGAAGGTAAACGTGGCGGCCTTAGATGCTTACCACACCCTTCTGGGTGGTCAAACATTGGGAAGACACCCACTTATCACTAATTTCCTCCATGGCACCCTGAGGCTGATGCCGGTACAGCGCACCAAGGTGCCCTAATGGGACCTGGCTGTGGTTCTGGAGGGCTTATGCAATGCCCCCTTTGAACCCATAGAAGAAGTTTCGGTCAAGTTGCTCACGCTCAAGACCATCTTTCTCCTCGCTATTTCCTCACTTAAAAGGATCGGGGATCTGCAGGCACTCTCTGTTTCATGCCTGGAGTTCGCTCCAGGCATGGTTAGGGCATTCCTTTACCCGAGGGCCGGGTATGTCCCTAAGGTGCCCACTTCTTCACCAGGGCCCATAGTACTTCAGGAATTCTGTCCTCCTCCATTCCAGAAAGTAGTCCAAGAAAGGCTTAATCTGCTCTGTCTAGTTCGAGCACTGGACGCTTACGCACATAGAGCTGCCCTGTGGCGTAAGGCAGATCATCTGTTTGTTTGCTTTGGTCTGCCAAAGAAAGGATTTCCGTGACCAAGCAGACTTGGTAGGTGGGTGGTCGAGGCCATCTCTCTAGCCTACGAGTCCTCTGGCCTCCCTTCACCTATGGGGGTCAGAGAGCACTCGACCAGGAGAATGGCGGCCTCCAAGGCTTTCAGCTTGGGTGTGGCCTTGCAGGACATTTGTGCTGTGGCGGGCTGGTCCTCTCCGCACACTTTTGTCCGCTTTTACAACCTAGACCTGGCATCTACCCCAGGTTCCCACGTTCTCTCTTCGTGATGTGCTCATAGGACACACACACAGGCCGGGACTTGGTAGTATGGCGCAGTGGGTATTCTCGCTCCCAAAGCGACTCGACGCAGCTCGATTTCCTGAAGGGGAACGTCTCCAGGTTAAGAATGTAACCATGGTTCCCCGAGGCAACAAGACGCTGCGTCTCTTTGCTACTTCCCTGATCCCTGCAGAGCCACTTCCATCGAAGCTGGTTTGCGCCCGCCCGGTGTGCTTTTATATGCTTTCTGGTGCTTACTCCCTGCTCGTGACTCCTCGCTGCTTCCATTGACGGATGTGACACTTGCTTCAGAACGCGGTCCCGCAAGGCGTTCCCAAGCGACTCGACGCAGCGTCCTCGTCCCCTCGGGGACCATGGTTTACCTACGTCACTAGAGACTTTGTTTACGTAGGGGGAGAAAGCGCTCCCTGAACATAATCTGTGTATCAGCGTTGTGTTATGCTTAGTGGAAACATGCGTATGCATTCTGATCTTCCTACAATGGCGGAAACGTAACTCGTGGAGAAATTGGGTGAAAAAAGTGTATTTTGTTCTTTGCTGTCAAAGTAGTCTCGAGCGTTGCAAAACGGAAGTTCCCACTGAGTCCACATGGACTGTTTAAACCGATTTACTTATACTGTTTCTTGTACCTGGGAACATTACAGTGCGTTGCTGTCTATTGGAGGGTCAGAGGCCTCTCAGATTTCATCAAAAATATCTTATTCAACTCTCACTCGGACCAAAACAAATTTGTGTTCCGATGATGAACGGAGGTCTTACGGGTTTGGAAAGACATGGGGGTGAGTAGTTAATGACAGAATTCATTTTTGGGTGAACTATCCTTTAAGCTTGAATGGCAGTTGATAACCTAGAAGTGTAACATATGACTCCACATCTGGTGCTTTAAAAAATACTAATTATATTAAAGTTAAGTGTGCATGTATACTATCTTTTTTGCATGTTAAAAAATGTAAAATGAAAAGTATCATGACACACTAGCTCAGCAAGAGAGAGGAAAATAAAGTTTTCATGACCTAAATTTCAGATGTTTGTTTATTTTTTTTGTGTGAAATCTTGTTTTTGCCACAGAACAATAAATAAAAAAGGTAATTGCGATCTCACAATTCTGACTTTTTTCTCGCTATTCTAAGAAAAAAGTCTGAATTTTGAGAAACTCAGAATTGTGAGATTAAAAAGTCACAAATACCTTTTTTTATTTATTTTTTATTCCGTGGCAGATGCAAAATAATTGAATTGCTAGGTGTCAACTCAGAATTCCAAGATATAAATTGCAAGATATAGAATTGCGAGCTGTGAACTTGGAATTACGAGAGTCTTTATCTTGCAATTCAGATTTTTTTTTTCTCTTAGAATTGCGGAAAAAATTTTATTGTTCAGTATTTTATTGTTTTATTGTTCAATATAAAATCAGAATTGCAAGAAAGAAGTCTGAATTGTGAGATAAAAGTTCAGTTACCTTGTTCATTTTTTATTCCATGGTGGAAATGGGCTTCCATAGTTTTGTGTTTTGACAATTGATACTGTTTAAAAGACACCCAGAGGACATACAGTATGCATACATTCTATATTTGACTCTATATTAAGTTACTGGTCATAAATTCAGAGATACACTTTTACTTTCCAGTGAGCAGTCCAAAGCCATTGGAATCGTTCAGCTAATGATAAGGATTGACTGACAGTGTAGGCAAGAAAGTGAGAGCGAGAACACTCTTAATACACTTTTATTTCCAGTCTACGACATGGACATGATATAATTTCCCCCATCTTCTGATGAGGGCTGCCATTCCTTCCATTTACTGTGACCTGCCAAGCACATCTGAAAGGCTTTTCACACAATAGAAAGGCTCTTTTCTAAAAGAACAATGTATAACCTATTATTGAAACCTGTGAGAGCGCAGGTCACGCACACACACTGTAGTTTATGATGGTGATAAATGTCAAAAGCATTGTGTGGTCACATGCAAAACAGAAGTCAGCCTTAATGGAATGGTGTTGATGTTGTTTCCCTCTTACACTGTTTTGCTTATACAGTATGTAGCTCACTGTCATTACTGTACATATGTTACACAGAAATATGAGAAATTGTAACCTATTATGTATATGGGAGTGAAGCACACTTATTTTGTAAATCTATTTGTTTACATGTTAATTTGTTGATTCAGATTTGGTACGATCTAATACACTAAGGGGGGAACGGTTTATTTTATTTTACATATTTAAATATAAACATTTTTTTTTTTTTTTTACATTTTTAAAAAAGGTGAAAGTGTTTAGGAATGAGTTAGATTTACTGCGTACTAAATTTGCAGCAGGTACATATAGGGGTATTATATCAAATTGTGCGAATTAACATTCAGTGACGGATGTTTAAACAGTATGAATCTTCAGTTCCCCTTTTAATTTGCACCTTAATCAGCGCTAAGATTTGCATCAAATTCAGACATTCCACCTTTCCTTTCTCATGTTAAATTTACCACAAAATTGACACCTTCATACAATTCTGCACTAGGAAACACACAACAGGAACCTGTGCTTTCAGAACCTGTGCAGTAGAGAGAATTTATAATATATATATGTTTATCTTCTAATTTATTATTTGTTTATTTTTTGCACAGACATAATTTTGTCTCAAGATTGTTATTTGCAGATTACACTCTCAAATGTTCAGCTTCCTAGTGCTATCTACACCAGCTGCATTCAAACTTGCTTACTGTGTGAGGTGCTACATTTGATGAACTGTTTAAAAAGTAAAATACAGGTGCATCTCAAAATTAAAAAGTTGTGGAAAAGTTCATTTATTTCATAGTCAAACCACTTGTGAAACTCTCGTATTAATAAATTTCAATGCACACAGACCGGGAAGACTAATTCGTTTATGTCTGTGGGTTCTGTTCATTGTTGGCTCACATTTAACACAACCCCACATTTCCTATCTCCACAAATTAGCAATACTTCAGAAGACCACTAAAAAAAAAACATTTTTAGGTGCATTGTTGGCCGTCCTGGAAAGTAATTTTTCCTTACTGTACCTCTCAATACTTGGTAGGGCCTCCTTTTGCGTGAATTACTGCATCAATGCGGCGTGGCATGGAGGTGATCAGTTTTGTGGCACTGGGCTTGGAAGGTGGTATGGATGCCCAGGTTTCTTTGACAGTGGCCTTGAACTCATCTGCATTTTTTGGTCTCTTGTTTTTCATTTTCCTCTTGACAATACCCCAGAGATTCTCTATGGGTTCAGGTCTGGTGAGTTTGCTGCCTAGTCAAGCACACCAACACCATGGTCATTAAACCAACTTTTTGTGCTTTTGGCAGTGTTGGCAGGTGCCAAATCCTGCTGGAATTAAATCAGCATCTTTAAAAGCTGGTCAGCAGAAGGAAGCATAAAGTGCTCCAAATTTTCTTGGTAAATGGGTGCAGTGACGTTTGTTTTCAAAAAACACAATGGACCAACACCAGCAGATGACATTACACCCCAAATCATCACAAACTGTGGAAACTTAACACTGAACTTCAAACAACTTGGGCTATGAGCTTCTACACCCTTCCTCCAGACTCTAGGACCTTAGTTTCCAAATGAAATCCAACTTGCTTTCATCTGAAAAGAGGACTTTGGACCACTGGGCGACAGTCCAGTTCTTCTTCTCTTTAGCTCAGGTAAGATGCCTCTGACGTTGTCTTTGGTTCAGGAGTGGCTTAACAAGAGGACTACGACAACTGTAGCCAAATTCCTTGACACGTTTGTGTGGTGGCTCTTGATGTCTTGACCTCAGCCTCAGTCCATTCCTTGCGAAGTTCACTCAATTCTTGAATCGATTTTGCTTGACAATCCTCATAAGGCTGCGGTTCTCTTGTTGGTTGTGCATCTTTTTCTTCCACCCTTTTTCCTTCCACTCAACTTTCTGTTTAACATGCTTGGATACAGCACTCTGAAAACAGCCAGCTTCTTTGGCAATGAATAATTGTGGCTTACCCTCCTTGTGAAGGGTTTCATGATTTGTCTTCTGGACAACTGTCAGATCAGCAGTCTTCACCATGATTGTTTAGCCTAGTGAACCAAACTGAGAGACGATTTTGAAGGCTCAGGAAACCTTTGTAGGTTTTTTGAGTTGATTAGCTGATTGGCATGTCATTATATTCTAATTTGTTGAGATAGTGAATTGGTGGGGTTTTATTCAATGTGAGCCAAAATCATCACATTAAAAGAACCAAAGACTTAAACTAGTTCAGTCTGTTTGCATTGAATTTATTTAATACACAAAATTCACAATTTGAGTTGAATTACTGAAAAAAAAAAAAAACTTTTCCACGACATTCTAATTTATTGAGATGCACCTGTATAGTATGAAGGTGCTTAGTATGAATGAAATCTGGATGTTTTACAGCACTGCCATTCATAACTCCTCTTCCGTGGGCTGCTTGGGAGTGGTCCACTATTGCAGAGTCTGCTGTTTTTGTGAATATTGTAAGAAATTTACATACGACTCTTACGAAGGCAGTGTGGTGCATCACAGTCGCGGCCATAAACCACACTTTAGCTAATCATTAAAGAGATGAGCTCCAGTCCGTTGTTGTGTGTTCATACATTGGGACGTGAGTCCATAACATGTTGATTACCAATATTCTCAATATCATCTTTTGTGTTCCGCAGCAGAAAGGCATGCATGTTTGGAATGACAAGACTTTAAAGGGTTAGTTCACCCAAAAATGGAAATTAGCCCAAAAATTACTCACCCTCATGTCATCCTAGATGTATATGAATTTCTTCTTTCAGACGAAGCCAGGCAGGTTTATGTAAAAATAGCCCTTTGATCTTTCAAGCGTTTAAAAAAGTTCACTCACGTTCAATAAAAGCCCATCCTTAATAAAAATGTCTCACACGGCTCCGGGGGGTGAACCAAAGGCCTTCTGTAGCGAATCGATGGGTTTTTGTAAGAAAAATAACCATATTAAAAATTTAATAATTAATTTAATCTAGCTTGCGCTCACTTTGTCATGGAAGCAGGCCCCCCCCCTCCGGAGCATGACGTATGAGCGGCTTTTGTCGCATCGACCGCTCAGAGTCGAACACAAGCTCAGGGGAAGATCACACAAAACCAACGGTCACTATTAAGTACAAACAAGGTTTTGAGAGAATGTTCGAGATTTCGAATAAGCCAAGAGGATACTGTTTTCTTGGCAAAGTAAGAAACTTTTCGTTCCTTTGCTCCTTATAACAACCGTGGTTTTCACGAGACTCCACGAGTGCAATGCGCACGCTAACTCATACGTCATGCTCTCGGAACTGTTTCTGTGTACAACTGTTGGCACAAGCTAGATGAAAGGGATTATTACGTTTTGAATATGGATATTTACGACTAGATTCTTACAAACATGGCTTCGATTCGCTACAGGAGACCTTTGTTCACCCCCTGGACCCGTGTGAGACACTTTGTTTTATGGCTGGTTGCTTTTTATTTTACTTCTTTTGGACTGATGCACTGCAACACCTGCTGAGTGCCATATAAAAAGCTTGTTGTTTTTTTTTCAGAAAAGGAACAATGCCGATTTCGGTCTGGGGATGTGTGTTGTTGTACTATGTCCCACGTAAAGCATAACTTCCACAACATACTGAAGTCACATTTTCTTATTAGTACTTGAAAGCCTATGGTTAGGAACTTAAATTTTTTGTGGTCACACCTGCATACACTGAAATAATCTGTAACAATCCTTGTGCTGCAATCAGAATTTATGCTTTGGTTTTTACTTTGTGATGGGTTGGGTGATTAAAGGAATTTGGCCTTTGTGTTCCTCAAGTTGTGTTCCCTGGTGTGCTAAAAAAAAATGAATGGGAAAATACTTCAGAGATATTTTACTCTTAAGAATTTCTAGGGGTGACAATAATTGTGGCCATTTTGCTGCATTGGAGAAAAAACATTTATTTCACAATGTGAGTTTCCCCACTTTCCATTGTTTTACTTCAATGAAAGGTTAGAATTTTGTGATTTTTTTTAATGAAAGATCAAAAAGATAAATTATTCAGATTTATTTTCACAGCCGCCTTTGCTTATATTTGCCCAAGCTGCCAATATTAGTAGAGGGCACTGTAGTTGCTTTAGCATCACCTGTGGGCACTGAAGCTGCAAGGGGATTCATTAGGAAGTTTACCTATTGTAGATGTCACGTCAGAGACTTTGATTTATCTCCAGTCCTCTGCTTGTTGAGTTTAAGACAGCGATGACTGTAAGTTGTTTTGTTCCTGACCTATTTTATGTCTCACAGTTGAAGATATTCTACCGTAAGTAATGTTTGCAAGAGTTTTATTGATCAGGCTTGTACTATGTTGGTGCATAAGCATGGTTAGCATGATATGGAAGATTAACTTATTGCACATTTGAAGAACTGCAATGTTCCTTGATGGTGAGTAGCTAATAATTTTATGTTTATATAATCAGTGCTATTCAGTTGTTTATTGAAAGCTCAAATATTAATACGTTTTACGAATTGTTTTCTTTTTTTAGTTTTACTCATTCCTTATTGAGTTGGTATGATGTCAGCTAGTGATATTTTATGCTTCCAATGTAGACATGATGTTAAGTAATATTAAAAGCCATCAACAATTTAGTTAAATTGAGAGATTTGCTTCATAATTAGTTGTTGCATACAGTTAAAACATGGTGTTTCTATAATTTTCAGGATTAGTAAAGCAGTTGATCTGGAGGAACTTTCATGCTTGAAATCCTTTTCCGCAGCGCATTCTGCGGTTGTGGACGAGAACAGACTTGAGAGCATTGTCAGTATGTGTTGACCGGATTAAGTTAAAGGCAGTGAGGTGTGGAAAGATAGTGGGTTTTGTGGTTGTGGGAATGCAATTAATTAAAATGCTTGTAATGGCTGCACTGTTGATTATAATGGCAACACTGATATTCAGCCAGACAGTAATCTGAAGGGAACATCGTCTGGAAAACCACAGCATAGATTTGTGTGTGCATGCCCTACTTGTTCATGCTCACCTCTAATTGTGTGTTTCCTGTTCCTTGGATCCAATTAATGGCTGGAATCCATTTAAGATTCACTCTGTTTGAGTCTTGTGTCGATTTAGCAGCTAATGCATTAGCGGATGAGTGAGAGCGACTGAAGTTTTAGGAACAGAATAAAGAGGTTACAGGCTTGTCCTGTCCATTAGCATCTAATGAAACCAAAACAGCATGCTAACTTTTACTTGCACGCAGATGCCGTAAACACTGAAAGATATGGGAAAATCCAGTAAGAAAGCGGAAAATTAACCAAATAAAAGAAAAGTGAATGGACAATTTCTCATTTCCCATGAGAGAAATACTGTCATTTTTATTGAATTAGACAAAATTGCTAGTTAAATAATGAAATTATTAAAGGACTGAAGTAAATAATTATTATAGTATATGATTAGAAAAACAAAAAAATTTGACAAAAATGTGCATTCGTCAATATCGTTGATCCATTTTCCCATATTAACTTTAAGTTAACTTTGTTTTAACTTTAAGTTAAGGTAGCATGATACCTAGTACAATGAAGTCTCTTATGCTCAACAGGGCTGCATTTGTTTGATGGACAAAATGGAAAATAATATATTTTAATATTGGTATATTTTTTTAAAATTTAAAATAGCTGTTTCCATATATTTTAAAATCTAATTTATTCCAGTAATGACAAAGCTATATTTTCAGTGTTACATGATCCTTCAGAAATCATTCTAATGTGATTATTAGATGCTCAGAGAAACATTTGATATTATTATCAGACCTGAAAACAGTTACCCTGCTGAAAATGTTTTTGGAAACTGAGACGTTTTTTTTTATAAATAGAAAGTTGAACGTTATTTGAAATTAAACTTTGATATAGAAATATTCTGTAACATCATAAATGTCTTTAATGTCACTTTCGATCAATTTAATGTGTCCTTGTCGTCAAGTGTTTTGTGTAATGGTTAAGAAGATGGGCTCCTAACCAAGAAATTGCTTATTCCATCCGGCCTTTTCAGCATTTTGACCTTGAAGTGAGTACTAGCTTCAGGGCTACTGTCCCTGCAATTAATGTACTGTAAGTCACTTTGATTAAAAAGCAGCTGCTAAATGGCACGCAACTACAACTGACATTTGGAGAGACTCATAAACTCGCTCTGTCCTTCCTTCCACCACAAGCTCTAGACCTTTTTTTAAGCCAGACATAAGCAGCAATCACATAACTGCAACAAAGTCAATGAGAACAGTGTTTATTTGATGATAACACGTAAGGTGTCAGACCGACCGACCAGTTTTGCCATTTCTTTCAAGGGGGTAAGAAGGTGAGAGTTCTGGCAGAGGACACCCGTCCCAGATTGACAACTTACTTTATCGTGGGCACCATGTGCGACTGTCTCATCAGTCATCGAGAATTTCGGCTTCTACCTGACAGGGGTCGAGGAGGACTGATGTAGAATTTGTGTCACCTCTGCGTCTGTGTGTCTATGTATGTGACTGCCAGAGCGGACCCATCTCGCAGTCTGTGCGTCTGACAGGGTTGTTCAGGTTCACTTGAATTACACTAGTCCTCTTGATCTGAGAGCGCTCTGAGCATTCCCGCTAACATCCTTAGACACAGAACAAACATGCTTTGCTGGTTGAGAAAAAGTTCATCTCTGAAATACAAATTTGGACATTTGAGTACATTTGCATTCGTAGGAAAAATTCGTCCAAAAATAGAAATGTCATTATTTTCTCATTAATAAAGTAGCTCATACTGTATGACCTATGCACTATATTCTATGCCATACAATAATAGGTTTGTGTGATGAACAGATTGAAGTTATTATTATTGTTCTTTTTTTTCTTTCCAGTGGGAAACCGGTTACTGTTTGGATCACTGCGAAACTGTGAATCATTCAGACAGATTTTGTGTACAGGATCGACTTGAACAGATTTGACTTTATTTCTCTGTTTCGCTGATGAACTATCATGAATGTTGAAAGGAGAGCTATGGAGGAATAAAGACTTAATTTTTTTCTGTTTTAGAAGATATGAAATATAGGAAATGAGTCACATAGACCACGTTTAGACAGAAAAAAACAAACAATAAAACATGTACAAAAATTTTATTTTAGCTGTATCAAAATACTATTTAGTTGAAAATGTTTAGCTTCAAATTTATGCATTTAAAATAAGTATTTTTACAATTGATTCCATTGTATTAATATATAGTAATAAAAAGTCAATAATAATAATAAAGGGCTTGAGGGTGGGTAAAAAGGTGGGGGATTTTGTTCTTTTTTGTTGAACTACCACTCTAAGTCAAGAATCTAGAATTGAAAATTATTTGTATTCTAAATTATGAACAATCATGCAGGAGTTTATAATAAAGATTAAAACAAACAGCATGATGCAAAATGTGATGTGTAGTATACAAGTGGCATCATTTAGAGTGAGTCTGAATAATCCATTGTTTAATACCAGCTTTATATTATGAAAACATATTCATAGAATGCAAGAGAGCCCCGGGCCACACTTGCAATCTATGCTATTTAAGAGTGCATTAAAGGAGCAAAATGCATTTTGCCTAATTTCTCATTTTCACTGTAATAACCTATATTAAGCTCAAGCAGAGCAGAAAAGAGCAACAAGGAAAACAGAAACGAATAAAGGTAAAGACACTTCCTCTTATATTTCAACTGCTTGAACCTGCTTTTAATCAGAACATTGGTGAGTCGATACTCGTGCGCTCAAACACGTTCCTGAAGAGAATCTATTTCAGGGAATCGGTGAATAGGACATCAAGTCGGAAAGCAAACGGAGGACCTTGGTGAGCTGGCCACATCTTTGTGTTCACAACTTAAGGACATCAAGAGACCAGGTTTTCATGCACTTTCCTATCACTCCATTACATTTGGACACTTACACATGATGCTTTAACTCTGTTTCAGGATTTCTGGGATTTAATGTCATGGACACTGTTGTGTATGTGGCGCCATTGCCTTCAAAATCCAGTTTCAAGTCTATTTGAAGTAGTTTATGCTTTTTAAATTGAGTTTTCTTTAAGGGCACATCACATCAAGCCTGGGTCCTAAAGAATAAAAGTCTACTGATTTAGTGGTGTGGTATTTAAAAGGCCCTTCATGGTCATTTGATCATGTAGAGAGGGTATTGACGTCCTCATGATGTCATCTAGATGGCATTAGTCAAATGTGTTTTTGTTCTGTTGGATGAAAGAAAACGGACTGGAAATCATTAAGACCAACTGTCCACTGTGCACTGTTCCTAGGCTTCTTTGTCAATCTGGCTGTAATTGTGGAAATTTGCTTTCACAGTGTTGGGCAACAAGCATTGGTAGCTGTGGGCATATGCTGCAGTGTCGAGATAGAGAGAGAGAAACTTCTTTCTGTTCGATCGCTATGCCGCATTTAATAGTCGCTCAGCCTCTGTCCTTGTTCTGCACAGCAAAAGAACGAACACTTCTTACTCTAGAGACAGTCTCATCTCCTTCATGAGAGATACTCTAGCTGATTCTTCTCATCCTTGAGCAGAATTTTCACCTCTCAGATACCCCAGATGGTCATGCATGGGGCCTCGGGGACCGAGAAGACTCACGTGGACACATCTGGCCTTTCTCTTTCAGACTTAAAATTTTTACCTTGTACTAATAAAACAAGAAGTTTTGATTTTCTTCAGTTGAAGCAGCACCCAAATCTAGGCACCAGAATACCATAGAGAATAAATTCTTAGGGTGAACTTAATTTGCACAACTACTGTACATTCATGGTGGCATACCAGGTAGTTCAAAGT
Organism: Sinocyclocheilus anophthalmus; assembly: GCA_018155175.1. Taxonomy (NCBI): domain Eukaryota; kingdom Metazoa; phylum Chordata; class Actinopteri; order Cypriniformes; family Cyprinidae; genus Sinocyclocheilus; species Sinocyclocheilus anophthalmus. The sequence goes on along the minus strand of JADLZN010010672.1, from coordinate 97,593 downwards.
AGCTTTCTTCATGATTCATGTTTGATTCTGTTGGCGTGACACAAAGTGAAATGCTGTTACTGTTCAAAAGTTGTGCATGCTTTACATTACAGTGGTGTTTGTATTTTGAGAATGCTTTCTTGCTATACCAGGGGCTTCATTTAGATGTGTTGTTTTTTGTTATTACTGTTGCTTCAGGGTAGATCCATCACTGAGGAGTTAAAATGAAAAGATCCTTGACCTGGGCAAGCAGGAACCCTTCATGAAGAGAGGCCAACCTGAAAGTGGCTGTTGAAAGTAAGGCCAGTTGTAAAAAGGAGTATGGATTACCTTCTTTTTCTCAGCTTACTTTCTTATAGGTCAGCTAGAACAAGGTTTGGAAAGGCTTACAAGTAGATACTAGCAGTTTTGCCTTATTGTAGATACTTATACAGATTTGTTCTCGGATTTCATCAAAAAATTACATGAACGACATGAGGGTGAGTAATTACTGACAATTTTCATTTTTGTGTCAACTCTTCCTTTAATTCCTCATCTAGATTATTGCAATAGTGTATCTTTGTATGGTACTGCTGCTCTTGTTTTGCCAGACTTAACCATAATTTTCCAAAATGCAAATCAGGGAATTGTTGCAGGCAATTTAATGTATCACCCCCTTAAGGGAAAAACATCTGTAAGTGTAATATGTGATTTTCTTCAGAAACATTTTTGTTATGCCTTGTTGAAAGTCCTCTTTCACATCCGATAGCAACATTAAGTGAAGTGGTCTAAATGGTTATCGTATGTAGATATCGTGGAGCGTAGGACCAAGAATGTTCCATCCAATCAAAACGCTTGGTCCGAGCGTTGTAATTGCCTTCCCTACGTGCCTGTCAACATAATTATTTTGCATCCTATCCGCACCCTGTTCGCGCAGACAGATACGTCATCAGCGCGTTCACGCACACTGTGCAAACAGAGCGAGAATTGCAGACAAACATCAACAAGCCGATCTTCTTCATGGTATTGTAGTACTTTGCTAACGTACTATAAAGTTTTTCTCACACGGTGAATGACACATGATTAGCCCACGGTTCCCCAATTCCAGTCATCGCACAAGGGAAGCAGGGGAAATCTGTTGAAGTTTACTTCACTTCGGAACATTCATTCACGGATTTGCGCTGCGCAGCGTCTTCACACACAGACAAAACTTACTAGAGAAGTGTGACATAATATACCTCTGTAAATAAATACTATTTAAATTCACGTCTCGCACACTTTAATGTACGCTTGCTTCGAACTGGAATCATGGCGGAATATCCTGTGATGTACACCGGTGATGTTCCCAGGGCACTCACGTCGAACAACCACACGGTCGCACGTGATATAGAGATACATATGAAATCTCAAGCAGGAGGGCCGAGGATTGGAATTGGGCACCTTTGATTTAGCCTTTTTAATGTCTCTGGTGTCATTTTGGCAGGGCCGCGGTTTTCCCGCGGAATTGGGCAACTTTAACACTGATGCCGCGGGTTGTTTTTCATGTCCGCGGGTTGAAGCGACTCCATGATACGACCTAACAGATTTTACTCCCGGTAATGCAATTTTTAACTGGGGACCCCCTCGAAACGCGATTGGGCTAGTTTTGAGTAGTGATTGGGTGGGTTTTCTTGTGAAAACCTGGCAACCCTGTCTGTGAGCGTAAATGCATTCAGAGGGCGTGGCTTTGGACGGCGATTGCAGGGAGGGTGGGACGTTCGGTTTAAGTGCTATCAGGCTAAAGTTAGCATTTTCGAAGATCTCCTACTACACCTTTAATAAATGGGTCTTAAAGACCCAGGTGAAATTTCAGTGAAAACAGTTGGGAGTCGTCTACTTTCATTATCGAGTTGGTAATTGGGACACTAGCTTAAAGGAATAATTCACCAAAATATGAAAATTATACTCACCCTCACGTAGTTCAAAAGATGTGTGCATTTCTTCTTTGGAACATAAAAGATATTTTGAAGAAAGGACCATACTGACAGTTTTTTTTGTCTATTGAATAGACAAAAACATCTGAATAATGATATACAGGACATGAGGGTAAGGAAATTATGACAATTTTTATATTTGGCCAAGATGTTCGTTTAGCTGAGTTAAAGACAGATACTGATTTACTGAATGGTAGTCTGTGCCAGTTGAATGTAAGAGTGTGGCTTCAGTGAGTCTTAGCACCAGTGGATTCAACCATGTACAACTGATCTCACAGGAAATGAAGAACCTGCAAGGCATAGACAAAGTGATAGAAACCTTAAATAAGACCCAGATCTGTGAGTGCCCTCAACCTTTGCTCTCTGCAGCCTTTTTGAAAGAAAATGTCTTCTTTGAAATGCTAGTCTATCAGAGAAAGAAAAGCGCTTTATGAAAGGTCATGGTGAGGGCGTACTGAAGATGGATACAAGATGGTAATCATTTGCATTAGAAATGAGACTCACACTCTATTCCGAAGCCTTTCCCACCGTAATGCCAATATTATTTACCTCAGACTAGCACGGCAGTTTTTTTCTTCTTCTTCTTTATTTTTTTTGCAGTTAAATGCAAATGGCCTGCTTGATCAAACAGATTTTCGGGGAAGATGTTTGTTTTGCTGCAGTTTATGTTTTTATAAAGGTTAATGTATTTCAGGGGACTTTGGACTGCGGCAGACACACATTTCATCCTTTCTGATAGACCTTAGACATTATTCTGATAAACGTGAAACTGTTTTTGATTGTTCTTGTTTTTGCTAGCTCAAAATATTTAAATAACTGACTAATCTCACATCATTCTTTGTAGACCGCTGTTACTCACTGGCTGTCTACACTATAGAAAAACAGATCCACAGTGTAATTCCTGTTTGCAGTTGAATGGGAGTGACCTCCATTTTCTTGTTGACTCTAGACCCTTCAGCATTAATGTAGTTTGGCTGAAAACATGCTTCTGTATAGGTTCATCAAATACCAGTGCGAGGTCACTGATACCTTCTTTTGTTCCTCTACATGGCCAAAGCTGCAATCAGTTGCTGGGATCTTATCACAAACAGCTGAATTAGCAAGACAATGTCTGCTTGTTTAATACACAGGACAGTAAACTCCGATAATCACTTTTCCAATAATTTGTGCATGACTATCATATTAGCAAAGGTCATATGGTGAACAGCATGGCTTCCTTGTCTTGAGTTATTGGTCAGTTGAAAATACCCAAGCTTGAATTTCCACGTTGATTGATGCAAGGTTATTGTAGTTGTTTTTATTTGTATTTTATTTGTCGTTTTAATTTAGTTTTCATTCACTTTTTTCCACTTGCTAGTTTTAGTTTTTAATTTTACTTTTAGGTTTTATTAATCATAATGACAAGTTACCCCAAATTATTTTTTTAAATATAAATATTGCTTGTGTTGGTGCTGGCGTATCTGCATAACTGACAGAAATGTGAAGCCTTTTGCCTAAGTGTGGCTTGCTGTAAAAGTAATTCTCCCCGAACTGCAATTTCTGGCATTCAAAAGCTCAAAAATGACAAAAAAGCACCATAAAAGTGTCAGAAACGTGGTCTCTGTGACATGAACTTTATTCCAACTTTTTTAAAGCCTTAAATACAGTAGATTTGTGAGAAGAACAGATTGAAATTACCGGTCATGCATAGCTTCTGACAATATGTCGATAAACTTTCCTCAAAAGCTGACGTTTATCTTGAGTGAAGCCACAATATGAATAAAATGAATAAAAGGGTCACAAGTGAGCTTTTGGAGTAAGTGACAGTTTTTGTATTATTTCATGTCTTTTTTTCAATGACGTTAAATATTGAGGAGGAAGGTGGAGGTGCTTTGATCAATGGCGACGTGGTGCATGGCAATTAGGAATGATGAATAGGCTTGCTCTCTGACATGAATCTGAGATCTTGAATAATTGATTTAAGAAAGAAACATCAGATGTAAGAATCCAAAAGTCGGGCCATCAGTGTCAGTAGGTGATGTATGGAGAGCAGACTAAGAGTCCATTTCGCTCAGGTCCACTGGGAGACTGTGAGATGAACGGCCTGGAGGAAGTAAGCAAAGGATGGACATTAAAAGGGCAAGAAAGGGGCTGGGACAAATCTCTGTTTTTGCTTTTGTCTCATCTTGCCATGTCCATTTCATATCCAGTTTTATGTTTCTCTTTTGTACTTTAAGAAGACTGTTTAAAAATGTATTTATTATCAACTTAAAGGAATAGTGCTCCCAAAAATGAAAACTTGCTGAAACTTTACTCACCCTTAAGCTATCCAAGATATAGATGAGTTTGTTTCTTTATCTTAAACAGGTTTGGAGGAATTTAGCATTGCATTGTAGCGAATCAGCTCATGGGGAAATATGAATAATTAACCATAACTAGTTATAATTAACTATTCATATTTTAGATCCGCTGTAGATATTTAGCTGACCACTCAGGGTCAACTGTCTTGTCAATTCTAAGAACGTTAATTTCCTGGTTAAGGGAAATAACTTTCTTACTGTACAATTTTATAAGTTTGTAACGTAAATCTGCATGTTTATTGACTCCGGTTATGAGTAAACATTGAACACGTCAAGTGTGATACAAGTACGGTTTTATTAACTACATAAACACTTAAAAACTAGTCTAACATACTACATAAACAAACACTGTCTAACATACACATACCCACACACCCACACACATCATTTGTATAGGAAAGGGTTAAAGTTAACGTCGCAATAGTAAAGAGCATAAAGAATGAATTTTATGAAACCTTTTGGGCATATTCAACAGATGCTAAAACCTTAGGGAAACGTCATGTTCTTAGTTCAACAAACCCTTTTAAAAGGTGTAACGATACTTTTTTTAAAAAAAAAATGGTGCAGCAATAAAATCGACTAAGTTGATACTTGCGTATTCGAAGAAAGATTCCTGATTTCAATCTTAATTCCCCAAGATCTTGCTGAAGTTGGCTGATGAGAAAGAACCAGTTTTGTGTCAGAGAATCTTGATTGAAATGGAAAGTACAAGGCCGAAGCCTGGCACGAGCTTTGGTATCCTGAAGCGTTTTCTCACATTTTCTTAGCTTCTGACCGAACCACCGACTGGGCGGGTCACATGGAGTGTGGCCTTTTAAAGCCTGCAGAGATTCACGCCTCTCAAGATGGGTTTGTCCAATGAGGAATGCTGAAATCCCAAGCGGGAGGTTGGATATACTGGGGATTTTTATGACTCTTTGCCTGTAAGCATGGTATTTTGCATATGTTATTCGCTGGAGTGTTGAGGCACAAATAAGTACCGATTCTTAGAACATCAATATATTGCATAGGTATCAGCATATAATATAAACACTTGTTTCGATCATAAGAAGGCGAACTCATAGATACTAGACATGGTAGAGTTACTTATATGAATGAGTGGTTTATCGTAAGCATGAATAAAAATAGTCTATAATACAACAGATTAAATACAACACAGCAATAATATACACAATGGCCTGAAGAAAATGGGTGTTCATTCAAAGAAAGGTTTTCCTATGAATTAATTAGTAGAAAAGTCCATTTCTATTGTGCATTTGTGCCTCTTGCTTCTGGATAATGCAGCTGAGAGTCTGCTCGCATTCCACAATGTTGTAAATGTATCGGGTTACCATGACACCAGGGTCTTGTTCGGCGTCCTGGGATGTTACAAAGTATTTGTGAAATCTAGCTAACAAAATATATATTGTGTGTTGGAGTTGTCCAGACGCTACAGTATTACTTACTCACCTTTGCAGGGTAATGGGTCCGAAAAGCTAGTTCAACATCCCAAATTCCACAACAGGACTTCATCATGGCTTGTTTTGGAAAGCTTGGGTTTGCAAGAAACAATCATCAGCCGATTTTTAACTTAATGATCGATTTATTATAAACACTCAACATTTCACTTTTGAATTATTGGGATGTTTGTTTATCAGCTATTTGAACTCTTATTCTGATGGCACCCATTTACTGCAATAGATTCACTGGTGAGCAAGTGATGTAGTGCTGAATTTCTTCAAATCTGTTCCGATGAAGAAACAAACTAATCTACGTCTTGCATGGCATGAGGGCGAGTAAAATTTAAGCAAATATTCATTTTTGGGCGAAGTATTAGAAAAATTCCCACACGCTTTGCTGATGTGATTTATTCTTGCAGGGTCCTTGTACAAAGTTGTTGATGTGGTTGTTTATTCTTGACAGGATCCATGTATAATCCATGAACGATGAATGGGACTCTGTTTACCTGTTCCACTCACGGGGGGGATATTCTAACCCCGCGATTTGCAGAAGGTCGAGAAATATGTCCCACGTTCTAAAACAGGAGCGTTAGTTACACAATGCTGTTTTCGAGGACAGTTACAGCACTGTTTAGACTTTGTTGCTTTATTGCATTGGATTTTTTAACAAAAGGACCCAACTGCAATTCCTATGTGCCCTTCACTATCTACTTTGATAGACACTTGATGATGGCTGTCACACAATATTATGGCTAGAAGAAAAGCTAGAGTTCAAATCCCTTAATAATCACTTTATGAAACACTAAGGCAGCTGATGGCCACAGAAGGTCAGCGCCTGCTTGACATAGTCCCCAGAACAGGCCCCAGATCAGTCGCAATCTGCACTCCATTCAGAAAAATACCTTGAAAACCAAATAGTGTTGCTCTAGAGTTTGTTAGACACAATGGAGGTAATGAAAAGAGTGAATGGGCATTTGAATCAGTGCTGTTTTTTTTCTCTGCTCCATTTCTCTACCTTAAACTTTGAGTCATTACAAAGGTCTTGCACTCTGTGCAGCTTCTTTTTTTTTCATCAAATCCTTACAGATCCATCAAATATCTTTTTTCCCCCCCGATGGAATGTTTAAAAATACGGTCATGTCATGTTCATTCTCCAACACATTGAGCTGTGCTCTGCTCATGTGATGTGAGTTTCAATCTGGCTTGCAACATCTACCATTCTTGTTTCCTTTCCTAGTACCATCCTTTCCTTCTCTCCATTGTTTTGTGAAAATACTAGAGAATAAATGTTTGAAAAATTGACAAACTGCACTGTAATTACCAGTATATTATTGCACAAGTATTTGTAGTTTGGGGTAGATTTAAAATGGATTCAAAGTCACCAAATTTCCTCTGATCTGCGACTAGTTGCAATAGGCAAAAACATGACACACAGGCAATGATATATTTAAGGTGTGGTAAAAAAAAAAAATACAGATTTTTCTGAACAAATTTTGAACATAAATGTTTTGGAACAAAAATTCATAGTGATCAATGGAAAAAGTGTATTGAAGCTCAGATATATTTTTTTTAATAGCCAGTGTATTTCATAAATCCATAGTAAATGCTATATAACTTTTTGCTGCAGCTGCATTTTTCTTGGTTCTTCTCTTGAACACTCAAAAAAGTATTGTATAATGTTGTATTATAATACAATCTGAATAATCATTCCTGTCTCGTAAGGCTAGAAAAAAGGCCTAAATGATTTGCATGAACCGTTTCTCATTCCAACCAGTGTCCCTCATGATACAGATATGCAACAACTCATTTGCTTGTTTCTTTGAGCTGTAGTTGATTGTTTCTTTTTTGGGTATTCAAAAGCGAAAGGCTTGGTCACCCTTTCTATACCAACAACACCTCCATGAGCGAGTCATACATGTACGGTCAAGCCCGTGCCATTCGCTTGTCTGTTCTTATTTAATCAGTGTCTGCTTCCTTCTTGAGGCTGCAATACGTTGGCTGTTGAGTAACATGTACTTCCTCAGGATAAAATTGAAATCTTTCTCTTTATTTACTCACACTTATGTTGTGCCAAACCCTTCATTTTTATATATATATATATTATTTAAATGTTATGATGTCTAATGCTTTTTAAACTTTTAATACATATCCCTATTCCACGAAAATTTTAAGTAGCACAACTGTTTTCAACACTGGAAACAAGAGCAGCAAATCATCATATTAGACACTGAAGACTGGAGTAATGACTAAAAACTTGCCAACAGAATAAATTGCATTTTAAAATGTATTCAAATAGTGTTTTAAATTCTAATATTTCACACTATTTATTTACTGTAGATTTTATTAGATCAAGCAATGCAGCCTTGATGCGCATAAGAGACTGTGAATGTTGACATAATTGTCATTTTTTGGGTGAACTATCCCTTTAAACTTATTCCTTTAAGCAGGAACCCATGCAGGCTTTGATTTGAATCAGGTACAGTATGTTACCATTGCAGACATCTTGGAAAGGAAAAAAGTATTTCAATATCACTCAATTATTTTGCTCCTTGTGAGAAGGCTGGAAGAAATCTCCTGCTGAGTCCTCGCAGGTCCCCACACTTTACCGACACAACATCTCTGACCTACTTCAAACATCTTGTGCGAGAGGCAGAAGAGAATACAACACAAAACAAACACCCAAGCTCCTCTCAGTATCTTCTCTAACCGCTAATAGATGGTTTATTCCACGGGGATCGCGAGAAGCCACCAATCTGCTCTCTTTCTTCTGTACGTAAACACCTCAGAGACAAATATAACGTCTCAGTCTGTCTCATCCCCGCAGTCTTCTTCAAACCAGCCTCTTTGAAAAATGCACAAACACCCTGTTTTATACCGGTTTCTGTGCCGTGCACCTGAGGGAGATTTTACACTGTGTCAATTAGAGCGCGTAGGCTTGTGTGCTCCTTCTTCTTTACCATGAGGGAATAATTAAGACGAGCCTTCAATACGCAATGTTCCACATCATTCTCAGTCCTGAAGCTATCATAAATATTGATTTTGAGGAAAACTGCAGAAATCCTGTCTCTCAAAATGCTGGAGGAGAATGAAGCGACAAGCTTATTAGTGTATTTTTTTTTAATTTGTTAACCGTTAATTAAGACCTAATAATTGAGCAAATAGAGACATGTTGCGATGTTAAATACACTTTGGGGCAAATTCTGTAACCAGACACTAATAACACTGTAACACTAATTCTGTAGTGTATTTTCGCACAAAAACATCAACAATGTTTTGAGTTGAGTCTGCCTAGGACCCCAAGGGGGTAGCCTTTTGCAGTGCCTGTTCAAACAAATTTGGATTCCCAAACTTTTTTGTATTTTATTTCCGTGAAGTACTCCAAGATATTTTAAGTTAATAATGAAATAATGGAAAAAAACACATTCACAAGTTAGCAGTTCTGATTTTGGTTGATGTTCCCACGACAAATAAGACTGAATATTTTATCTTTTTAGTAAGTATTTTTGATTTCATTGTTTTCTAAATTCATTTATTTTAATTTTTATTTTGATGATGTCATGATTTGCATTTTTCATGACTTGCAAAACGTGAATCTATAGATTTAGTTTTATACTGTTATACTTTAAAAGACATTAATGATCTTAATAAAATAGTTCAGACAACCTACATCATTTTGGGATTTCTAATCAGCTACTGGATAGAGTACAGATTTTTTTGACATTTTGGGGTCCTAGATGGACTAACTGGATTCTTCATGAAATTGCCACAAAATGCATTGTGCTGTATTTAGATGAAGTCATTATTATTATTTATCATGAACATGCTCATTCTAATGATGTCTTTGCTTTTACCTGATTTGCACAAACAAAGCAGACAAAGCAGACAGCGCATGCAAATACACTGGTATTTGTACCCTGTTCAGGTGAATTTGGAATAACTCATGGGCCATGTGCAGCTCTTGCATTGAAATTCAAATGAGGAGACAGGAACATAATATTTGCTGTGGAGTTTAATCAGGTCAGTACAACAGACAAACAACTTCATAACACTGCAGTCAGGCAAATCAATTTCACATTGTACCCTAACACTAGCACAAGATCCCTTGAGGTGACTAATAAAGTTACAAACATAATATTAGGGTGACATATTGGGCTTTTATATTATGGGGGTCCCTAATGCTATTTAATCATAAAACTGAAACAAAATAGTAATTAGGAATCTTTTATCTGGGTATACATAGATATATACCATTTATGCAACTTGATAAATGTAAAAACTGTTTTAGGCAGAAATTAACATTAATTTCTACGTAAATTATAAACTACCTAGTATTTTGTTTAATTCAGTTAATTTAGTTCACAAACTAATTTCCCTTGGCTAATGTTTTTTTGTCTAATATGTGTTTCTAATTGGTTTCCTTAATTTGCCACTGACACGCATTAGCTTCACAGACGATCCTGCCCGGGATGAAAGCACAGGAATATTTGTGTAATCCTTCCATAGATATATATTTTCGTTTGGGTATGAGAGCCAGTCATTCGCAACTGTACCCACAAAGCTTTTTACATCATTTTCATTTCGGTGAAAGGCACGTGCCACAATGGTTCATGCTTTTAGTGTGAACACTGTAATCTGTTAATACTGTATGTGAGATGTAAATCCTGTATGTGAGATTAAGTATTAAGACTGTATGTGAGATGTAAATCCTGTATTACTATTACTGAAGGTAGTGATTAAAAAGTACTTTGATCAATAGCGTGCAGGCATTGTATACAATCGAAAAATGATGCTATTCGATAAGGCGGGATATATAGAGAACAGTCAAAGCAATATAGAAACGTGTATATTGGATATATATAAGGACTTTCAACAGAAAAACAAAGCTAAAACCTGGAAATTATAGGCAATTTATAAATCCTGATTTGGACCCCTTTTAATGTCCAAAAAAATGATTATGGGCACTGTAATAATGTCAAACATTTGCAAACATTTGCATTTGCATCTCACATCTGATTTTACGACAATATTTTATCATTCTCAGGGTGGGATCCTCCTCCCATGCCTGATGTTTTCAGATTTAAGAACATTTTTACTTTTTTGTATTTTTATGTATTTTTACAGCTAAAGGTTGATCAAGGACAAGTCAGTATTTCCTGTTTAAGAACCAGACAGATGCATGCGATGAATGTTGTCTTTGTCTGGATCACGCAAAACTTTTTTTCTTTTTCTTTTTGCTTTTGTAATTCATTTCCAGGCCCTTTTGTCAAGGACAAGTCAGTATTTCCTGTTTAAGAACCAGACAGATGCATGCGATACGCAAATTACGGAGTACACGCTCCCCATAATGTTGCTTTGTCTGGAGCACGAAACGTTTGTTTTCTTTTTCTTTTTGCGTTTTGGTAATTCATTCTTCCCAGGCCCTTTTGCTTGAGGCCCTCCGAGCACAGCAAGATTGTTTTCATAACGGGCGTCAGACACCACCCCCCACGAAGTTGAATCAGGGGATGCACTTCCTCTTCTTGCTTTGGAGTGGGTTTCCCTCAACTAGCTGTCGACATATTATGTTTTTTGTTAAAACATGGGCCTCCACAAAGTACGCCCCAGTAAGCCCCATAACTATCCAAGTGGGTGTTAGGTTTCTGATCCCTGCCCACCCCCCTCAGCCCATAACTTTTCGTTCTTCGCGGAACTCAAATGTTTGTCCATGCTCCACATTGAGACCTACATTATCCTTCCTTGTACACGACAATAAAAACAAGATGTTGCTCAAAATGTCTTTATGCTACACAGAAAAAATACAGTTATACTGCTTTGGAATGACATGAGGGTGAGTAAATGATTTACTCAAATAATTTACGTCTTTGCTTAAACTGTTCCTTTTACTGGCGTTGTTAAACTAATTAAGAAATTGTGGGTAGCGGCAGGACCAGACCAGCATTTATTTGTGGTGCTTGCATGCAAACAGCTGGCTCCTGGTGTTTGGACTGGTCTAGCCCAGCTTGGCATGGACAGCGGTGACAGATGCTTGGAAGTATTAGGAGCCCAAGGAATGAGAGACTAAAGGAAGGGTTGAGAGTGAAAGCTACAGTAACGATAAAGTCAGTGGCGTCTCAAAACGCAAGCCTCAAGATGCGGAAAAAAAAGTCATAAATGAGAAAACCAAACCCCAGATGACAAAACAACGAGACGCGAACAGCTTCGCTGTTGTAAACATACATAATCGCCGTGAGAAACTGCTAATTGGATGATTTTTCTTTTAAGTCGTCCTTAGAGGCATATAAAGATGTTTCGAGAAAGAAGTGTTTCAAGTTTTAGTGGTACACAACATTGACAGAACACAAATGTGATTTTGAAGCGCCTTAAATAAACACGAGCCACATTCATAAGCCATGCATTTTCATGAAGTCGGCTAGTACAAAAGGAGTTTTAAAAGCACAGCTAGTCAAATGCTAATGCATTCATCTAAGCTAATTCAGATTTTTTAACCCTGCTGCCTTAATTCCACCTTCTCCCCCTTCATTGTGCTTTTGTGGCAGTGCATTAGTTACAAATTATACTCATTTTGTCACATTCTGTGCTTCACGTCCATGCCATTAAGTCCTTCATCTTTAGCTGCAGTATTTTGCTGAGTCACGGCAATTACATTATGGCGCTAACGCTCTGATGAAAGCAGTGGTCAACAGGGCGCCCATAATAAAATTCAAGGTCTGTGCTCAAAGTTCACAGGGACTCGTAAACTTTTTCCTCATTACTTACGGTTCCCTTTTTCCTCACACCATGTCAGCGTGTCAAAACTAGGTTGTTCTCATTATAATCAATGGAGCTGTTGAGACTGGACGCAACATGACAAAATGTGTTCTTCAGTTGATGGTTGGCCCTTGTTTGTTCTTTTTTAGCCATGTTATAGCTGCTTTTTAGCCAAAGCACTCGCCAAGCATTGTGTGTTACTTAGATACTATATATCTATCTACTAATATAGAATCTACACCTGTATATGCGTGTTGGCTGTGTATCGTATGTATGTATGTACTACATGTGTGTGTATATATAATAGATATATACCCTATATATATATCTATTATATTGTGTGTGTGGTGGTGTGTATCGCATCTACATTAATTTAAATCAAGTTAAACATCTGCAAGTGCAATAAGACAAAATACAGTTATTTTCAAGATACAGTCTATGAAATCGAGCCATAATATCTTATATTTCTTCTCAATAAATTTAGCTTAAGAATTTTCACTTTGTCTGTTTTTTTTATTTGGTGAAACGCATCATCGGCCATTAGTGTACATGCAGAATATCTTGTTAACATTTACACTTACACATGTGCCAATTACCTCGCAGATAACAGTCCCTTGGTCCTCTATAGGCACCCTCTGAGAACTATAATATCTGCCTTTCACTGTTTCGTTCACGGTATTTTTCCCCTCTACCCTTTAACAACAGTTGCTCCACTCCAGCCTGCGATCCCAGTCTTGGCAGTCTTCTGTGTGGAGACCATTGAGCGTCTCAAACAACAGCAGGACAAGAAACACCCTTTGGCTAGACTCACTGTCTGCGCTCAAGTAGAACTGTGTTCCGACGATCAGAAATGGATCTCTGATTTAAGCATCAGTTGGGGAAGTCAATTGCTTTATCTGTCCGATTTTGATTCGCTCATCTACACTTGTGCCTGCTCTCACACATTTTTTTCAGCCCTTAGATATTCATGTGACGACAGCGTGTGCAGGTTCTCCGCTCCAGCTGCTCTGTGCAGCATTTGTCAGCTTTACTGTCACTGAAATGTCACGATGTAGTCAGTTGTGTCAAGAAAGAAGGAATAGATCTTGACACGACTGCCTCAGCATACACCTGTAAAATTGCAAGAGATTTGGTTTGCCTACATTTCACATCCAAGTTGACCCCCGAGAGACGGTGGTTTCTGTTGCTAATACAGTATAGATTTGGTTAGAAAAGTAATATGAAAAGGCATAAATATATATATATGTGTGTGTGTGTGTGTCATTGCCTTTTAACTATACTAAGCTCTATACACTATTATCTCGACGATGCTACTTTTCTAACTCACTATTATTCTGGATCCAGCCAGCTTGCTCTATGTAAATAATCTTCTGTATTTGTATGACTTTAACATATAATATTACTTTTTTAGTTAAAAATCTCTTTTAAGGTTAATATTCTCAAACTATCTTTGCGGTATTTCTTTAATTTGTACCTTTTTACTTATTGGTTGGTCAATATAATATATAAGACTATAGTTGAATCACTCTGGGGCCCCACAAATGTTACTGAAGGTCACCACTGCAGGCAATGCTTGTTTGTAGTATTCATCAGCATATTGTATAGTGGTATAGTATTCAGTAGTGGTCAAATTAATTGGCACCTTGGTAAAATAGGAATTAAAGAAATCTCGTTGTTAATCAGGTTGATCTGTTAATTAAAAAATATCACCTAAATACTGAACCTGTCATTGGCCGAATAAGATTAACTACATGGGGGACTAGCATGATGACATGGCGTTCTCGAGACCTTTGGCCATAGTAATTGGCTACCCGTGGTGTCTGCGGTTTGGCGCACTCCTCCGTGTGGTGCAGAATCCTCACAGCTCTGAGGGTGCGCTCTAAAATCCTGAGGGGGAGAGAGCCACTGCCAAGAGATCCTGGGAGGACTACCCTTCCCGCAAGCTCGCAGACCCTTCAGACTCTCCAGGCTCCAGGGCTGTGCGTCTCCCTTCAGTGCACCACACTCACGGGCTATATGGGTCAGGTCAGGGGAACTGGGAAGGGTCCATAGCAGAAGCGTGGTTGTTGTGGGCCATTTACCACTTTTTGGTTGTTTTGAAGATCTTTTGTTTTTGGATGATATTGTAAGTGGGGTAGATCAAACATGGCCCCAGGGACGGAGTTCTAACAGAGTCATTCACTTTTTGATTTTTTATTTGTTGGTATTTGATAGAATCAATGATCCCATGTGTCTAAACAAGATGTCTAGGACCTCCAGCAGAAATATAGGCCCGCAACATTAAAAATACAGCAGTATATTTTATTGTACACAAGGGGTACTTTTTATCCCTGTGTGCACCAAACCCATCTTTAGTGTTTGCTGCTAAAAAGCAAATTTTAGTTACATCTGACCATAGAAGCAAGTGCCATTTGAAGTTCCAGTCGTATCTGACAACAGAATATGCTGGGGATTATTTTTGGATGAGAGCATTTTCTTTTCATTATTTTTTTTTCTTGAAACCCTCCCAAAAATCATGTGGTGATGTAGGGGCTGTTTGAAATTTTTTTTTTAGATTTTCTCTTGCAGACCTCACATTGTTTTCTGCATTTCTCCCTGTGGTTCCCTGGAGAGTCTTTAGCCACCAAAACTTCTCCTCCTCACCCGTGCATTTCTGTCATTAGAACACTCCTCTCCAGGCAGAGGTGAATCATGTTTAGGTGTTTTTGGAGGAGGTCATTGCGTTCCTCGGTCGCCCTACACCCCCCGCCCTCTATAGGGGGCATATATCGGGAACCATTCTGAAATGCCCTTTGCTATATCGTCCACGTATCCGTCGTTAGACTAACGCTCTAACGTGTGCTTTCAGCCAGATAGCTTTGCCCGGCTGGGTCGCCACAGCAATCAAAGAGAGGCGTTTGGGGTGGGTCCGCATGCGGTGGCTTTTGCTGCCCGCCGGTACGTCGACCTGAAGCGTACTCGATCATGGCCGGTGTTTTCCCTTCCTAAGTTGATTCCTGTAACCAGCGAAGCAGGGCATGGAGAATGTCGAGGCGATAAGATCCCCCTGGTATGCTCGACCCACAGTTTGTACTATATAAGGGTGGAAGATACTGTCTCACACTACATTCTGCGTACCCTCATAGAATTTCTAGTGAGTTGCCATACGGTGGGTTCGGGTCCAAGGCGTACAGTGAGAAAACATGTATTTCAATAATGAGAGGTCCCCAGTTGCAATATGGGGTTTGAGTTCGATGGAAGGTTAGAATTATCTGGGGGGCTTCTCGGTTTAAATAAAAAAGTGTGCTTAAAATGGAGTAACATAGGCTACTTAGATTACACCAGCCGTCGTTGATCTTTCCAAGGGTCCGGCAATAGAAGTCTGCCACGGACACTATGATAGTGCTATTGCAGGTGTGTGTTGGGTACATATAAAGTGGTGGATAAAAAGTACTTAGGTTCTGCCCACCTCTTGTGGCAATTCGCCCACTTAAACAGATGAGAATGGCCTGTAATTTTCATCATAGATCTCACACCTAACTATGAGAGCACAATGACGATCAAAAAAATCCTAAAGAATCAATCAGCATTGGTAGGTTTTTTAAGTGATTAATTGTAAATTCCTCCTGTATATAAGTATTTGGTCCCCCTACAACAGCAGATTTCTGGCTCTCACAGACCTGTAATTTCTTCTTTAAGAGGCTCCTCTGTCCTCTACTGGTTACCTGTATTAATGGCATCTTTTTGAACTCGTTATCAGTATAAAAGATTACCTGTCCACAACCTCAAACAGTCACGCTCCAAACTCCACCATGGCCAAGATTAAATAGCTGTCAAAGGACACCAGAAACAAATTGTAGACCTGCACCAGGCTGGGAAAACTGAATCTGCAATAGGTAAGCAGCTAGGTGTGAAGAAATCAACTGTGGGAGCAAATATTAGAAAATGGAAGACATACAAGAACACTGATAATCTCCCTCGATCTGGGGATCCACACAAGATCTCACCCCGTGGGGACAAAATTATCACAAGAACTGTGAGCAAAAATCCAAGAACCACACGGGGGGACCTAGTGAAAGACCTGCAGAGAGCTGGGACCAAAGTACCAAAAGGCTACCATCAGTAACACACTACGCCATCAGGGACTCAAATCCTGCAGTGCCAGACTTGTCCCCCTGCTTAAGCCAGTACATGATCCAGGCCCGTCTGAAGTTTGCTAGAGAGCATTTTGGATGATCCAGAAGAGGATTGGGATAATGTCATATGGTCAGATGAAACCAATTTAGAACTTTTTGGTAAAAACTCAACTGTCGTGTTTGGAGGAGAAAGAATGCTTTGTTGCATCCAAAGAACACCATACCTAATGTGAAGCATGGGGGTGGAAACATCATGCTTTGGGGCTGTTTTTCTTCAAAGGGACCAGGACGACTGATCCGTGTAAACGAAAGA
Source organism: Sinocyclocheilus anophthalmus (assembly GCA_018155175.1). NCBI lineage: Eukaryota > Metazoa > Chordata > Actinopteri > Cypriniformes > Cyprinidae > Sinocyclocheilus > Sinocyclocheilus anophthalmus. The sequence goes on along the minus strand of JADLZN010010672.1, from coordinate 80,709 downwards.
TGAATGGGGCCATGTATCGTGAGATTTTTAGTGAAAACCTCCTTCCATCAGCAAGTGCATTGAAGATGAAACGTGGCTGGGTTTTTCTGCATGACAATGATCCCAAACACAACGCTTGGGCAACGAAGGAGTGGCTTCGTAAGGAGCATTTCAAGGTCCTGGAGTGGCCTAGCCAGTCTCCATATCTCAACCCCATAGAAAATCTTTGGAGTGAGTTGAAAATCTGTGTTGCCCAGCGACAAGCCCAAAACATTACTGCTCTAGAGGAGAACTGCATGGAGGAATGGGCCAAAATACAACAGTGTGTGAAAACCTTGTGAAGACTTACAGAAAACTTTTGACCTCTGTCATTGCCAAAAAAGGGTACATAACAAAGTATTGAGATGAAATTTTGTAGTGCCCACATCTTAGTTTCAACCATACTTTTGTCAATAATTCTTTACTTCCTACCATTGGATTTTCTGGATTTTTTTCCCTCATTTTGTCTCTCATAGTTGAGTATACCTATGATGAAAATTACAGGCCTCTCTCATCTTTAAGTGGGAGAACTTGCACAATTTTTTGCTCTGACTACATATTTTTTTCCCCACTCGTATTATATATTATATATATAGTATATAGCTCTAGATATTCCCCGTGGTACCATACCTACATACATTCTCTTCTTACTCTTTTATTTATTATCTAATTTTTTTTATTATCTATTAAATCATTTGGCATATATTAAAACCACTGATTCCCACCCCCGCACACACCCTTCAGCACCCTAATTCCTCCTGGATGACCTGTTTCTGTGTTGTGGCCATGGCCGTTCGCCAGGCTGACACTTTTATTCCTGCACAACAACTCACACTCCAGCGAGAGCCATGCGCAACATCACAAAGACAGCACAGCCATTTGAATATTGTAACAAACGGCATATCAGAAACACGGTCAAAGAAGCCTCACTCTAGAATACATTAGAATGATTGCAAACTGGCACTGCCGGAAACCCTCTTCTAGATACAAGCGGGTGGCTTTCTGAGCATATTTCCTGTCTTGTCAACCCTGTTCCCAAAATCTGAACTAGAATTGAGGGAGCATATTGGTTGAATAACCACCTTCGCGTTGTCTTATTTCCAGGCTCGCAGTTGCACCAGAAACCCACACATACAAGGTTATAGACGACTGTGATTTAGTGTGCCTTTCTGTTCGGACACTCTACAGTGCGGCAAGTTCTTGCTTTAAGCGACGTCTTCGCTTCTCCCACCGCGAGGCGGTATTTGTCATACACAAAGCATTCCTGCCCTACACACATCTTGTGCACACCATCAGTACACTGGGAAGAGGAGATACTCGTACTGAGTGGCTCTCGCAATTGGGAGAGAATACTGAATAGAGAGAGAGAGTGAAAGAGAGAGAGGGAGAGAGAGAGAAGTGCCGTCGCATGTGCAGGACCAAAAAGTGCAGAGGCAAATTAGCTTGTTATCCCCCAAAGAAGCTTCACCTTCAGAGAGAAGCGTGAGGAGGCTGAGAAACAGGAGGAAGACGTTGCTTCTCTGGTGATTTAAGGGTGACATGACAAGCCTCTCGTCCCTCAAATCCCAGCTAGTTTCTGACAGCGTTTCACAGCTGTGACGGGAGTTTCTGTTGTCGGGTGCCTGACTGTGTTCGGTGGATTGCAGCCAGGAGGACTTACAACAGAAGAGGGGATCTAGGGCAGGAGCGGGAACAAAAGTCTCCTCATCCCCCCTCTGACCCGTAGATCCAAACAGGAACTTTTCATCTGCTGGGACACTGCGGCTTGCCCGGATCGGGAGTGGGGTGTTGAGGTGGAGCGTGTGTGTGCTGGGTGATATTGGGTTTGAAGGGGGACTGCTGGGGTGGGGGAGGCTTGTGGGACGGCACGTTTCTTGAACATTCTTCTCACGGTATCTCACAGGTATATTAAATGGATAGTCTATCATGGGAAGGAGAGAAAATATCGACTCTGAATCAGTTCTCAAATGGACGAAGAAAGCAGCAGTCTGTTGAATTTTTGAAGCGGAAAACTTTTAAGCATGTATTATGTGCGTCTCTGAGTCATTGATAATTTGCCTACGTGCTAATAAAAGATGCTAAGAGTTGACAGTTTCAATACGGTGCAGATCAGATGAGCTTATAGGATTTTCCTGCCAGTCCTTTCTAAGCTCAGTGCTGCTGCTGTGACATAAGCGAAGATATGATGGCCAATATTTTACATTCAGTAACACACACAAGCTGTATTTTGTAATGATAACAGATACAATACAGTGCAAGAACAAATACAGAGTATATATATATTTATTTTTTCTCAGAATAATATGTGTGAAACCACACAGAAATTGTATATTAATAATAATTATTATTATTCATATTAGAAAAGAATATAATTTATTTATTATTAGTTTTTCTTTATTTCTACCCTCAAAATGTATAGGCACTTCATCTTAAGTGTGTAGAGTACATAATATCTTGCGGTGATCGTGTGCAGGTGTGTCCGAGGACGGTGATGAGCATGCGGACCATAAAGTAAAACATGTAAGAGCATCCAAACAGATGATTTGTCAGATCAGTGCATTCACTATACAGTAGCTGCGAGCACCGACTCCCCAAGCTGCTGCCAGACATCGTCTCATAGAGAAGTGACTTATATTACCTGGAAAATGAAAGATCTGCAACAGAATACACTGCGTCGGTGTTGAGGTTTATGTGACCTTCTGAAGTCCATGGCTGATCATTTTGCTTAAAGATAATCTTTCTCTGTTGTATGTCCATAGACTTGATTGCATGTGCTAAATCTTCTTTTATAGTGTTGAAGAAGACAGTTGAAGTTTTTAAGGCAGTTTGCCAGCCAGGGAAAGAATAGCTCTCCTCTGGGAACAGTTCACATTTCCACAAAACTGTGGATTAAGGAGGCTTTAGTGGAGCAAAGGGGATTACAATGTGCTGTTAATAATTATGTGCTTAATTTTGGGGCTTGATGAATATTCATTGGAAACATCAATGTCATTTGAGGGTACACTGCGTGATGCTCCTGCCTGTCAGCTTGAAGAGTGCAGGAGAACTCAGATGTGCCATCCATTGATTAAACACTGTTTGCCATTTAAAGTGAGGGAGTTTTTGTAATTTTTTGTTAGAAGTTGAGCCGAGGTGTAATTTAAAAGTGTTAATAGCAAGCTATCTCAGCCTTTGTCTTACAAATTTAAAGTTGGAGTAAACATTCCAAGACTTTCTGTATTGAGTATTTTGGCTCATCACTGCACATTTGTCTATACTGTCGAGTGTTGTTAATTGGTTTGGTTTGATATGTTTTGACCCTAAAACAGTGTCATTATATAATAAAACAGAAATAAATTAACTTGTTTGGTTTGTCTTCCTGTCTCGCAGTGCTGATCAATCCAAGGTTATGCACTAGTTATGAAATGTCTCACCATAAAGTACTGCAAACAAAAACAAGGTTATTCCCTTAAGATCAATTAGTGTCGTTTTAACAATATCTAGTGATCAGTCAGTGGTCATATTTTACTATACCTGTTGATTTCAAACCGCATTGTCATTTTTAAATTATATTGACTTTAAATAAAAGTTACAGTGTGAAATAATGCTTGTTAACGGCAGAATATTCAGTAATGCTGAGGGCTGAAATAGTACGTGCATGTAGGTGTGTGTCAGATAGAATAAACATTCTGCTTTTATCTTCTGTCTTTGATGTCTTTTCTCTTCAGCCGGTGCTCCTGCCATGTCCTGGCTCCTGTGTCTGTGGATAAGTGTTAGCTGCTTACTGCTGTGCCATGCCACTTTGTATGAGACCATCCAGCAGCATCATGTGACCCGCCCGGGCCGCAACGCCATACAGATACTGGGTCAGTGTCTCGTTTAAACCGTATGTTCTTTGTCACTGAATCAGTGACGTGTTCGTTGAAGTGTTTAACTCTGCTGATTGTGGAAGTCCATGTATTGTAGATGTTCGGTTTGGGAACGCTTGTGTTTTGAGATCGAAATGAGTATGTATTGACTTTATAGCTATCAGATTTGCATCAAAGTCAGCTTAAATCTATAAAGCGCTCATTGCGGTGCTTATGAAACTTTGTGATTGGTATCTTATCTTCTTATTGTGCCCCACCTCGGTCATGAAAGAGATTTATGTAGAAATCCAGCTCAAGACGCTTTGTTTTTGCTTTCAACGAGTGGCTTGTAAAGGGTTTTGCATCACGAGTTACCCAGACTGCAATCTTCCGTGTGCGTATGTGTGTGCGAGACAGGCTTGAGGCTAAACTCTCCTATCAGCATGCTGTGAATATGAGCAGCTTTGATCACAGAGGCTCTGGTGGAAATGACAATTTACGTCTATCGCCCGCTCTATGGAAGTATTTGGCAATTAAGCAGTGTTTCGCTACGAGGGCCGACGGTAAGAGAGACAGCAAGGTGGGTCTCTCTTCAACACTAAGTATGCAAATGGAAGCGATTGTGGCATACTTTCAGCAGCGGAGCAAGGCTACAAAGAACTCCAAAGCAATTTAACGCTGCGCGAGTTGGATCACCGCATGCTCATTAAATATTTGCAATGTCTTGTCCTTATAGATTATGTCGCAAATGTGTTTGTTACTTCATTAATATCGATTTTAAAAAAGGAGCACACCAGGAGTCCTAGTATAGCTGATTAGCGCCTTATTTATTGCAGACTTTATTCCTTTATTTTTAATGTTTACCATCTTATAAGACACCGTACGTATGTGAGAGAGCTTCAGAAAGCACTTCAAACTCATTAATCCAATACAAGGAGAGAAAAGCGCGATATACATCGGATTAATTTTTAACACCGTTCTTCCAGGTTTTTATCCGGCCCAGCAGAGCACAGTGCCAGAGAGATGTACAAAGAGAGCATGCCCCATAGTAAGTGTTCCCTGAATTATTGAAAGGGTCGGCTGAACAACAAAAAGAAATCATCCCCCACCTTACTCCACGGTATATGGAAAAGTTAGACAAAAACGTGTGTGAGAAATCACATCTCTGGTGTTAGGAAGGTCAAGAAGGGCTTGGTAATGGAGGGTTGTAGCTTTTAAACGTGCTCACACACTCGCACGCATCCATATAGCAGCGGCTGAAGATTTTTCATCGGGTTTTGCTAAGTGCTCATGGTTTGGCACGTTTGTTCAGGAAAAAACTAAACCGGGGGAGGGGGTAAATCATGTATGTTTACTGCGAAAACAAAGCTTGTTCAAACTGCAACTTTTGTGAGATGTTTTATTTTCGTGTTAAGATAACATAATCTGCACGTTGGACCATCATGGCAGTACCAAAATTCATGTATGTTCTTTTTGCATAAAAAATAACACTTTTTCACATTAAAGTGATACAGTAACGGAGTAACAGATTCAGTTCTTAGTGAGACCTCGTTTGTGACTGAATCATAATTCGAAGTATGAAATCTTTGTCTACAGTTCTAGTTCTGTGGTGTAATACTGCATCTATTAGATGAACCAGGCTTAATGGAGTCTTTTTATGTAATTCCTTTATAACTGCAAAGGTGCAAAGACACGGAATGGGCTAATTAGATGTCACTGAGTTCCTCAAGCCTTCCCACAAAGACCCTGTTTTGTAGCTAAATTAATCAACAAACATCTAAAGCATCTAAAGCAGTATTGTTAATGAGGTTTCTTGATGTCAGGTCTGCAGATATCATTGGCTACCCTTCAATAATACCTGCTGACTTCTTCCATCTCAGCTGACTTTAAAACTGTATGTACGTATGTATTCTCTTACTGAATGTAAGAGAATATCTTAAATTGCAATTTTTCTTTGGATGGAGAGTTTTGATGATGCTTATTTCAAGACATCTGCTCAGCTTGCACAGACTTTCGACTTCTGTTTTTATCTTTTTATATTTTTGAAATGTATTTTATTATTATTATGTATTTTCTTATTTTGTTTTATGTGATTCTTTCTTACAACTTTCATTTCTTTGAGCTCCACCCACATGCAGTTCTTCTAAAGTTTTGGGGGGGAAAAACATTTAGTCTTAAGAATTTGATAATGCACAGGCTCCTCATTGAAATAATCGCTTGGACAGCAGCAGTTTCTGGGAATTAAAATACTATGATTAATACCTGAATTAAAATTGATTTTGTAATTCTAAAACCATCTCTAGTTTCATTAAGAAGACCTTTCAATATAAATAGATTTCCATTGCCTGGAGAGAGATCTAACATTTTGAAATGTTTTTTTTTTTCTTTCTATTGCCTCTCTTTTATCCATGGTGCTATTATCCAGCAATCAAAGCCTATTAAAAAGTATCCACGATTAAAAATGAGACTGAGTAAAGGAAAGCAGAGCATGATTCATTTTGAAAAGCTGTCATCATTTATTTAACTGTGAAACACCCCCACCAATGATATTCGAGGACAAACTTTATATCAATGCCAAAAATGCTTCAAAATCCAGATAGGAGAGAACAGCACCATATTACTCTGTGGGTTAGACAGAAGTATGTCTGTGTAACTGGGAGCAATTGTATTTCCATAATCAAGGTGGAAGTTTAAGTGCCTGAGCCAAAAGCTTTCGTAAATGATGAAATGCAGGCTGATGTCCTTGATGCTGAAGTTTGAGCTGAAGCTGATGTTTAAGGCAGATGTTTATCTTTCTACATTCCCTGTTAATGACCATTTATTATCAAAGATGAAATTAAGATTGTAGATGTTGTGCTGAATAATGGACAGTGTTTTCTATTTCAGGAAGAATTGTTTACTTAATGTCTGGCATGTAACACATCCTGAACACAGTCCAACTTTTTCTCTCTCATACAGAAAATGGTTCCAGCAAGACAAAAAAATCAGTGATAGAAAAACCAATAACCAACAAATAATCAGATGTTGTGCAGGTTCGAGTCCGTTCGAGTTCGAGTGCCTTGAATACAGTTGCACAATTGACCAAGGCAATATTTGGCAAAATGTAAATTTTTTTGGTAATAAATCACTCAATAAATCATTTTTCAGTTATTGACCATTTCTTGCAAAGTACTGCCTTTTAGCTCACCACTTTTAGCTCACCAAATGATCAGGCAACAAGTGATCAGTTGCTGAATGTTGCGTTTTGGTGCTTAAGTGGGTAATTCAGGTTCGAGTCCAGCCTGCAACATATTCTGATACTATTTTCCTTTACTCTCTCTTTTTTTTTGATAGAGGCAAAATGTGTTTTAAACAAATATGTTCATGTAGTAAATACAGAGTTGATGCAGCCGAGTAGCTTTAGCTGCACAGTTAGCAGAATCATTATTTGTCTGAGGATGATGGATACAGTAGTTGTCAGGTCAGAGGTGTCTCTGTACAAGTGTAATCCTCCATGCAGTTCAGGCATTTCACAATACTGCAGAAATCGGCTTACCTCCTATAACAGGAACTTGACATGAATACCAAAATGGATTTGGTTGCTTTTGAATTCTCTCTCTGTCCCGCAAAACCCTATTTTTTTTGAGAAACGAACAAAAAATCCCAGTCACAGCTGAGGCTTATATTGAGTAACGAGTTGAGTCGCTCCGCTGCTCCATCACCTGCTCAGGCACCGGCTCCAAGCCGTCTGCATCCCATGAGTCTGTGCAGGACGGGCCCTCGCCCGCGTTCCACTCTCAGCCGAGATTGATGGCGGTCTGATTCCAGGCAGCCAATTCGGGTCTCTCAAGAAATAATCCACTACATTGACAGATGAGCAGAATGTGACATGACACAATCCCAGGCTGCAGTGTATCTCTTCCTCCTCTCTCCTTACCAAATGAAGGCCCGGGCTGCTCTGGTTTTGGCCGGATACACTGACCACTGTTGAATATTTTCCCGATCGCCCAGCAACAGAGAGAGAAACTAACCTCATCTCTTTTCACATGAATTTGCTTTCCTCCAAAGCGCTCCTGAGAATGAGAATTACCAATATCATAGGTGCATGTCGGGTCATAGTTAACCTGAGTCACAGTTGTCTCAAGGTATACAGCCAATGGGGACAACGGATTATGAATCAGAAATGCTTTCACTGTCCTCAAGTTAAGTTAACTAGAGTTTCTAATAATAAATGTAAAAAAAAAAGCTTGAATAAAATCCAATCGGATGCATTTATGCCAGTGGTGGCTGGTGTTTTTTCCAAGAGATGGGAAGCACAGATGTTATGTATGTATATATGGATATTAAAAATATGCATATGTGTGGACTTGAAACTGCATTCGACATAAACATTCATCATCTGATTGTTAAAACAATATTCTAACATGCTAACTTTCTAACACGTTTAAGAAACATTTCTTATCATTATCATTGTTGAAAGTGGTTGTGCTGCTTAATATTTTTGTAAAAATTTTACATTTCTAATGAATTGTTTTGATGAATAGAATCTTCTGTAACATTATAAAGTCTTTATATTTAAAATATATATATAATAAATATCTTACTAACCCCAAAAGTTGGATGTGTAGTTTTTGTATAAACAGTCAAATGCTGAAGTGGCGTTGGTCTTCATGTTGCTTTGGCTTTGGTGCTCATGCTCAAGAATTGCAGGTTTGAGTCCATATAGATCTATATTTTTCGAAGGGCAGTGTTGCTGTCTTTTCGAGTCGCAATAATAATGAGCAAATTAATTTGAAGGAAAATTGTTGTTGAAGACGTCTGTGCGGCTGTTTTATTGTGAATTAATCAGATTAATTTCACACCTACTTTTAATTGTGGCAAACTAATTAGAAGGGAGAATTGATGACATAAAACCAAATTCAATTATATGCAGCTCACTGGAATGGTGTAATAATCTGATTTCTTAGCAAATTGGATGGAGAGGTTTGATTGGGCTAGCTGGGATGATTGACACTCACACGCTCAAACCCTTGTCACCAAAGCACCACAACAAACCCAATTTTACCTCATCAGGATCTTATAAACTTATCATATCTGAACTTTCTTAGGTTAAACTGACGCCTCATGGCTAAACCAGATATTATGTGTAAGACCCTTACTAGAACATGTCTAGTAAGACATGTCTATAGTATGTTGCTAGAATGATAAAGTTCTTTCTTTCTTTCACACCTTCTTGCTTTCGCACTTTGTGTCTCTCTCTTTCTTTTTCTCTCTCTCTGTCATATGTCTCTCGAGCTCCTCCTGATGCCCTTCCCCCTTCCGTCTTTTTCTCGGCCTCCTTTTTTCTCTCAATTTCCTCATCTCTATCTGGCCTTCAGACGATTTGTCATGGATCAGACGAGACAATTTGTCATGGATTAGTGCTCTTAACTGTGTGTATGATAGTGAAGGCAGTCACTGGAAAAGCTAAAGAATCCTATTACAGTTCTTTTTATGGTACTGTGCATGTACGTATGTGTGTGCGTGCGTATGCACATTTAAGTATAATTCGGATCGTGCACGAACCTTCGCAAAGCTATTGCACTCAATACGGAACAGCTGAATCATGCGTAACCATATGTGGTGAGATGTTTTATCTGCATATTGGGCGTAAAAGACCATTGTTCTGGTACCTGTTGGTTTGCATAGCTTTATTCATGCAGAACGTTACGAAAGAGTGTTTTGTTCAGTTGTAATAATGGAAATATTTACTGATATTACAAAGATTGCAGTAAGAGATATCTTAATCTTTTTTTCCTGGTGAGCACATGCAGCTCAGCAAAAGCGAGATACGGAGATTATTCATATTTACAAAACAAAACTGTCATTCAGAAGATGGAGCACGGCATATGCATTAAAGGATTTTCTTTGCCAAGTGCAACGAGATGGAACAGGATTAGAGATCTGTTCTCTTATCGCAGCCTCGGTCTGAAAAAAAGGTGGGCATCGAAGCTCTTTCCATCACCATGGACTTATTCATTATGACTATACACATCTCCAGAACGTCCATCGCCGAAGAGCTCCCTCTTAGAATTCTAATTCATGCCAGAGCCTTGATAGCATTTGCATTTCAGAATTTAGGTCTAATTACATGCGCTAATTACAGCTGCATCTGACTCACGTCTTTGTTTGTCCCTGCGGTTGAGTTCTTAGAAGCGCTTTCTGTCAGTCAATTTAGGCAGAGGAGTTTCAAGCGAGAAGCGAAGATGTGGAACCGCAGGCTGGCCCGACCAGCGGTCAATGCTTCTGTTAAGTGAAATGATCCCAGACACCGAGTTCCCCATCTGGCTGACTGCAATGCAGGCAGAGTACATGAGCCATGTAAAATGAATTCCAGCCCACAAATCATTGCGACTGTTTTGTGCCTCTCGTTCAAAGCGCTATGAATTCTTATTCTGCTGTTTGAAATCACAAGCAGGATATTATTATAAAGCCATAGCGCTTCTCTCTCTTTTCTTGGCTCTTTTGGTGGATGCTACCGCAGATGGCTTGGACCTAAATATCTAATTTGTTTAGTGACAGTCTGGATTTATAATCCTAAATGTGCCATTTCCTAGACTGTAAACAATCTGGACTTCTCTGAGTATCAGGATGATATTTGGGAATCTCTGGCTGCAGTTATAATTGGAAAGACAAGGGCTAAATTTCCCACTATTGATCTCAGTGATTGAGCTTAAGGTTGGAGAGCAATTTTAAATTTTCTTTTCTTTTCTTTCTTTCTTTTTTCTTTTTTATGAACTTCACCTTTCAGGGGCGTAAGTTTGACTAGAGATGCAGTTATTGACTGAATCGTTCAAAGTGTGATTCAGGTGTAGATCAATCTCCATGTTGCCACAGGTCATGTTTTTCCTCTGGAGCTGTTATTTTTCTTCATTGCAATGACTTTGTTTTCCCTTTTCAAGAAAATCACAAGCCTGTCTGAATCACTGAATCGTTATTCATTTTCAGACTTACCTCTTTATTAACACACTATTTTGGCAATGTGTGTACAGAAGAACAACAGGAAAAATAAAATATTAAATACTTCATATGAATTACTTATAGTTTTAGAATCTCTATAAAACTATAAGTAATTCCTATATTTGTAGCAATAGCCAAAAATCTATAATTTTTGATCAGTAATATGCATTGCTAAGGACTTAATTTGGACAACTTAAAAGGTAATTTTTTTTTTGTACCCTCAGATTCCAGATTTTCAAATAGCTGTGTCTTGGCCAAATATTGTCTTATCTTCACAAAACATAGATCAATGGAAAACGTATTTATTCAACTTTCAGATGATGTATAAATCTCAATTTCACAAAATTGACCCTTGTGACTGGTTTTGTGGTCCAGGGTCACATATATATTATTTATTTATTTATACAAGGGATCATAATTTTTAGCAGTCTATGGCATCAAAAGGTTTGAAGATCACTATACACATTTAATACACATTTCCGCAGTTCACCTGTGTTATCAGGATAATTCTATTGTGATTGGAAAATGATAGAGTCCAAAGCATGGGTTAGTTTCACTAGTTTCAGGGGGTCAGGGTATTGCTAAAGTAACTGTGAGCGGAACTAGCCAAAACGTTCTTTTATTAATATCCCTGAATCTTTCGGTTTAATTTGTTTTCATTGTGTTAGTTGGATGAAAGATATGAAGGAGTGAGACTTGATTTTTGTCCTTCGCTAAATGACCTAGTCAACAAACACATCCTTCACCTCAGGCCCCCAGTGGTCATTACCTTCCGGAAAGCTTTTTCCCCAGCCTCTATCCCTATTGTTTTACATCCATGACTTGCATGCATCACTGTCTAGTTTTTTTCTGTTGGATCACAGAAACACAGCTCTGAGATTACTTTGTGCTTTCATGGCCGATTTAGCAAAGCACACTGCGGGTATTTAGAAGAAGCATTATTTATTAGAACTCCCTCAGATAGACACCGAGAGGCTTGTACCACTCCAGTTTTCTTTTATTGCTTTCTAAAGCAATGACCTCCTCCGGAAATGTGCGTGACATCCTTCTTTTAAAACACACTGTGCAAGAATATACAGTTTTACCATACTGACCCTTCTGAAAAAAGCTGAAACTAGCTTAAACTGGTTTGCCAGGGTGCATTTTAAAGGTTTCAGAAGTTTTTGGGTTCAAACAACATATTTTCATGTAGTGGTCAAGCCAATGTTTGGCATTTCATAACTATCTTGCAAATTTATGAATTTGCCATCTCATAAAATATTTATTTCTCATTTATGTTTAATGTTTTCTCATGATCCAGTTGGTTTGAACCAAGTGACTGACTAGCTAAAGCAGCCTGGACATGTAAACAAAATAGATTTTAAGCACAGGAAATGAATGAATTGCTAGTAATGTCTTGTTTCGAAATGAAAAGATTGGCGTTTTTCCCTCCATCTCTATTTCCCAGAAGTCTGTGTATGGCATTACATTATATCAGAGCAGTGGGTGTCCCATTGGAAGGGAGTGTATAATATCTTCCCTGTGGATGGAAAGGGCACAGAGAGCATTGATTACCTCACAGGCAAAAAAAAAAAGGCCCTGAACTCTCATAAGCTGAAAACTCTCAAATGGTATATATCTTCCCTTTCACTGCCTGTCACTTCCGCCGTATTGTTCGTCCATTCTGCCGAAGCGAGGATGAAGCAATTATAGTTTTTTACTCTTCGCTGGAGAGGGCAAAACAGGATGACAGTTTGCAATCTCTCCAACTTTTTTGGAATTCATTTGAATTGTCACGCCGAATCCAAAAGCCACAAGTCTGGAGAGGGTATCAGGGCTGGACGTGACAGTTGATTGTGATGTGTTTATGTGTGTGTGGGTTCAGAATGGATAGTTGTGGAGGAGGCAGGGAGGAGTTCTCATTAAGGTGGTGTGTGTTTGTGTTGCGTGACAGATCCTCGCAGGTCCTCGCCTGACATTGTGACACTTTCTGTGACATGGAGGAACAGAGAGGAAGGCAAAGAGAGGGAGGGCAAAAGAGAAAGAGAGAGAAGGTAGCAGCTGCGGATGTTGGTAATATGCCTCGGAGTGGCGTTCTCAGATTTTTTTTTGTCACGCACAAAGGTGCCATTTTGACGTCAAGCATCATGCTTGAAGAATGGCTCTCTGTGGCTCTGCAGCTGTGTCTTAAAGACACCTGCAATTGTTTACATCGTATGCTATTACTGCACCCTTTTTTCCTGGTTCCTTCCATGTTCTTTATCTGTAAGTCCTCATATAATATTGTTTGTCCATGTCACGACAGGTCAACAGTTGAGTTGCCATACAGTGGGGTCCAAAAGTCTATTAAAGAAAATGCTTCTGTTTTGCATTTTTCTAATTTAATACAAACTTTTTAAAATGACAAATTACCGTGTATTATCTGGGTTAGTATGATGGTTATTTTTGTCTTTTAGATCCAGTAATTTATTCAAAAATGCACTATAAATGCAATTTATACTTGCAGTGAATTCAGCCATCTTTTTTAAATTTACTTTTAAATTACACTTTTTTTTATATAAATACTGTACAGGCAAAATGTCCTGATATTATAATCGAAAGGAAATCTGCAGTAGTTTGGTATTCTTTGGTGTATCTGTATATAATTAAAAAAATATTATTTAAATATATAACACATTTTGACAATAGGGCCAACTGCCTCATTGGTTATTAAAATAATGTCATGTAGTCCCAACAGCATGCAGAAACATAAACATAAAACAACAAGTGATGTCATAGAGAAGACCCCTGAAGACCCTTGTGGCTCTTTGTTAAGATCAGAAAGTTTCATAACATATTAAATCATTTTACCTTTTCATGACAAGGACAAGTTAGGCGTTTGTAGTTGTACATGTCTAAAAACTAATTATATTTATTCAAAGGGGACATCAGATGCCCTTTTTCTACAAGTTGGTATGATTCTTTAGGGTCTTTGTGAAAAGTCTATAACATACTTTGGTTAAAATTTCTCAATGGTAGTGTAAAACAACACCGTTTTTACCCTGTCAAAAACAGCTCTGTTCACAGCGGTCCGTTTCAGTGCATGGCCCTTTAAATGCTAATTAGCTCTGCTCACCCCGCCCCTCTCTTCCATGCCATTATCATGAAACTGTAAACTTTAGCCGCATTTAGCTGCAGAACTTGCTAACTAGCACATTATTATGAAAGGCAATTTGCAAAGATTAATTAAAAAAAAAAAAAATTCTAATAACTTCTTCTGTAGGGGGGAAGCTGGATCACGAAGATGCGCGAGAAAATAGATGCATTAGTATACGAGGGGCACTTCCCTTCACAAATAACAAAGTATCCACTGCGTCTTCCGCGGCCTCAGATGTCGGAGTAAAGGATGATGATATGTTATATTACATCCAACAACAAAACACTCAGTTCTTATGATACAATCTTGTCAAATCTGTCCCCCTTTTACTCCGGCGTAAAAACAATGGCGAGAGGACAGCTCACTCGGGGGGTCTCTTAAGGTAAAAACACCAGGTGTCATCAACAATCGTGGGAGCCTTGGCCGTGTGGCGTACATCAGGGCCCGAAGTGTGAATGGCTGTCTGACAAAAGGGGGTATATTGAGCCTTGGTGAGAAAAAAAAAAAGCACTGGTTGGATTTTTATCATTATAGGGTGGATTTTTACACACACTTCCAACACACATTTATGGTCAAACAACGTTTAAATTTTAATTTTGCATCTGATGACCCCTTTAAAGGGTAGATGCATTTAGGAATCTTTAAGAGTACTTACAACAGAACAGCAATGCATTATATGGACGACCATTTCGTGAACCTAGAAGAGGAGGTAATTCTGGCTTTGCTTTGACAATCTGGTGCTTCTGAATCAGCTATTGTTTTGTTATTAGTTTTAGTATTTGCTATTGAATGTTCAAATGCGGAGTTTTGGCATCGTGTCGTGTGTGTGTGTGTGAGAGAGAGAGAGAGAGAGAGAGAGGGTTATATTATCACAGGGGAGTCAGCTGTCTTAACCGTGGTTGGTACTGCAAACACATTACCAGCTTCATCACTGTGTCTGTCAAAAGACTCTGTTCCCCTTCCAGGCTCTGTCTTTACATTTATTATGAAAGACGAAGCTCGCGATTATGGTAAGGGGTGTCCGACGAGTGCTTGTGGTGTTCGGGCCAATCACAATGCACTGGGTCAGCTGGCCAATCAGAGCAGACTGCGCTTGTCGGAAGGAGAACTTTGTAGAAAACGAAGCGTTGAGAGAGGCGGGGCATAGAGGACTAACAATAAGGTTACAGTATGTGAAAAATAATGTGTTTTTTGAACAGTAAAGCATGTCAACATATCCTATTACACCAAATACACAAAATAATTATCTTTAAAAAAAGCATCATATGACCCCTTTAATGAATAATTAATGGTATCTTTTTAAACACACTTTTTGGAATTTTTAAGTAGTTTTTTTTTTCATTTATTTAAATTTCATTTCAAATCACAGATTTTCAACACATTCTCAGACTTTTGGATCACACTGTACTGTATGGCATACGTACCTATTAAGCTCACCAAAATCTACATTGAGACATTTTTAGTGCACAAGATATTGGTTTCAGTACAAAAAATTATGTTAAAATAAAATATTAATCTCACAAAAATATTTAATTTTATTTTAAACAACAAAAGCATTTTGATTAAGATATACATCATTAAATGCAAAAAGTCCGGCTGTGCTTAATGGTAAGTGTTTGTACCCTTTAAGCACACCCCTGTTCCCATTAAGCTTACATCATGTTTTATTTAAAATTCTTGTTTATTTTAAATAACCTTTTTAAAGAATAATTGAATTTTTTTTTTAATGTACAAAGTCAATCACAAAAAAAACTGAACACTAAAATCAAGCAACAAGGCACTCGATTTGATCAGTTATTTATTCATAGTGAAGTGTCATTTAAGCACACTGCGACATCTAGACTAGTCCATGTTCAGCTAAGTAACAAATTCAAAAATCAAATAAAACAAACCAATAAAACATTTCAATCACGGGGATGAACACAGAAACTAGCCTCATTATGAAGCCTCTTATTAGAAGGATGCTAACGTCTCTAGGTTACGTATGTAACCACGGTTCCCAGAGGGAACAAGACGCTGTGTCGAGAAACACTTTAGGAGTGCCCCTGTGTGACCGCGTTCTGAAGCACGTGTCAATCCGTCCAATGGAGAAGCGAGACGTCACGAGCAAGGTGACGTAAGCACCAGAAAGCATAAAAACCCATCCAGCCGGGCGCCACCCAGCTTCGATGAAGTAGCGCCTGCAGGGATGCAGGAGTATGGCAAAGAGACGCAGCGTCTAGTTCCCTCGGGGAACCATGGTTACATAAGTAAACTGAGACGTTCCATTCAGGAACAGAGCTGCGTCGAGTCGCTTTGGGAACGAGAATACCCACTGCGCCATACTACAAAGTCCCTGCCTGTGTGTATATCAGATGAGCACATCACGAAGAGAGAACCTGGGAACCTGGGGTACATGCAAGGTCTAGGTTGTAACAACGGACAAAAGTGTGCGGAGAGGACCAACCCGCCGCAGCACAAATGCCCTGCAAGGCCACACCCAAGCTGAAAACCTTGGAGGCCGCCATACTCCTGGTCGAGTGCTCTCTGACCCCCATAGGTGATGGGAGGCCAGAGGACCCGTAGGCTAGTGAGATGGCCTCGACCACCCACTTACTCATAGTCTGCTTGGTCGCAGGAAATCCCTTCTTTGGCGGACCAAACAAACAAAAAGCTGATCTGCCTTACGCGAAGGGGCAACTCTGTGTGCGTAAGCGTCCCGTGCTCGAACTGGACAGAGCAGATTAAACCTTTATTGGCCTACTTCCTGGAACGGAGGAGAACAGAATGCCTGAAGTACTATGGGCCATGGTGAAGAAGTGGGCACCTTAGGGAAATACCCGGCCCTCGGGTAAAGGAATGACCTAACCATGCCTGGAGCAAACTCCAGCAATGAAACAGAGAGTGCCTGAAGATCCCAGATCCTTTTAGTGAGGAAATAGCGAGGAGAAAAATAGACTTGAGCGTGAGAAACTTGACTGGAACTTCTTCTATGGGTTCAAAGGGGGCATTGCATGAGCCCTCCAGAACAACAGCCAGGTCCCATGAGGGCACCTTGGTGCGCTGTACCGGCCTCAGCATCAGGGTGACACGGAGGAAACGAGTGACAAGTGGGAGTCTTCCCAATAATTGACCACCCAGAAAGGCGTGGTAAGCAGCTAAGGCCGCCAAGTATACCTTCAGAGTGGAGGGAGATAAAACTGCAGAGAATCGCTCCTGCAGAAACTCCAGAACTGTACCAATTGGGCAGTTGACTGGGTCCTGCAGTCGCTGTCGGCACCATGAAGCGAAAAGTCTCCACTTCAAGGCGTACTGTTTCCTAATGGCGGGAGCTCTGGACTGTAGTATAGTCTCAACAACCTCAGTTGAGAGACCAGATGTTAGGAGCTGTGCCCCCTCAGGGGCCAAGCCCACAGCTTCCATAACTCCCCAATTGATGTAGGAGAACGATGTTGTCTGTGCGGACAAAAACTGATGCCCCCTAGGGCTGGAAGGAAGTGTTAGAGCTAGAAACACGGCCAGCATTCCCGGCAGTTGATGTGCCAAAAGAGAGGATGGCCTTCCCACAGACCCTGGACAGAGCGGCCACTCATGACCGCCCCCACCCCTAGCCCATGAGAGAGGCATCTGTCGTTAGAGTTACACGACGACAAGGAGCCCCCAGAGACGGGCCTTGAGACAGGAACCAAGGATTCTTCCACATGTCTAAGGCACGTAAGCATCGCCGCGTGACTTTGATCATGCAAAGCGGATTCCCCCTCAGGGAAATCCTTGGTTCGGAGCCACCACTGCAAGGGTCTCATGTAAAGCAGGCCAAAAGGTATCACGTTGGAAGCTGCTGCCATCAGGCCCAACAGCCTCAGAAAATGTTTGACAGTGAGTGACTGGCCTTCTCTTACCCTCGTGACTGTTGTGAGGATTGACTCGATTCGAGCAGGAGTAAGAATTGCCTGCATCGAGGTTGAGTCCCACACAACGCCTAAATAAGTGGTTCTCTGTAGTGGAGAGAGAACACTCTTCTTGGCGTTTAGTCTTAACCCCAGCTCTCTTATATGGGCGAGGACGACATCTCGATTCCGAGCCGCCATCTGCTCCGATTGAGGTAGTGTTAACCAATCGTCGATATAATGGAGTATGCGGATGCCCTGGAGCCGCAGAGGAGCCAGGGCAGCGTCTACACACTTCGTGAAAGTACGGGGGGAGAGTGCTAGGCCGAACGGAAGAACCCGATATTGGTTAGCTTCGCCCCCGAAAGCAAACCTCAGGAACCTCCAGTGTTGAGGGAGGATGGAAACATGGAAATAAGCGTCTCTGAGATCTATCGTAACAAACCAGTCCTCGGACTGGATCTGAGATAATATCTGTCTCATGTGAGCATCTTGAACCGAAGCCGTTTGATAGCATGGTTCAGAAGACGGAGATCTAAGATCGAACGCAACCCCCCATCCTTCTTCGGAACGATGAAGTAACGGCTGTAGAACACGGACGCTCTCTAGGGAGGAACAAGCTTCTAGGCCCCCTTCCTCAAGAGAGTACTTCTTGTTCCGTTACCAGAGCCTGCTCGGGGCCCACTAGTGTGGGTATGACCCCGTTGAAACGAGGCGGACGGGAACCGAACTGGATTCTGTAACCTTCTCTAAAATCTGCAGGACCCATTTTGAGATATTTGGTAGAAGTTTCCACGCTACCAGAAAATCTACTAAGGGAACCAGCCTCTCGAGGCTGGCGTCTGGTATTATTAGAGGAGCCAGTTCGGTGCCCTGAAGCGGATGACCGGCAGGGAACGACCGACCTGACTGCTGTAGCACCCTCACTTGAGGGGGCGAGCTCTCCCGTGCCGTAACGTTGCCGGGCGGCAGCTGGGATTTCCGCTCGTCGGACCTCACTGAGCCCTGAAGCACCGAGGTGGCAGGGGTATCAATGAACCTCAATGAGGGCACGGGGAATAACCGACCCGAGTGCTGTAGCACACTCACTTGAGGGGACGAGCTGTCCTGTGCCGTACCGTTGCCGGGCGGCAGCTGGGAATTTCACTCGTCGGAGCTCACTGAGCCCTGAGGCACCGAGGTCGCACCCCCCCCATCCTTCTTCGGAACGATGAAGTAACGGCTGTAGAACCCGGACGCTCTCGAGAGAGGAGGAACACGTTCTATGGCCCCCTTCCTCAAGAGAGTATCTACTTATTTTTCCATTACCAGAGCCTGCTCGGAGCCCACCAGAGTGGGAATGACCCCATTGAAACAAGGCGGAGGAGAACCGAACTGGATTCTGTAACCCTTCTCTACAATCTGCAGGACCCATTTCGAGATATTTGGTAGAAGTTTCCACGCTACCAGAAAATCTAATAAGGGAACCAGCCTCTCGAGGCTGGCGTCTGGTATTATTAGAGGAGCCAGTTCGGTGCCCTGAAGCGGATGACCGGCAGGGAACGACCGACCTGACTGCTGTAGCACCCTCACTTGAGGGGGCGAGCTCTCCCGTGCCGTACCGTTGCTGGGCGGCAGCTGGGAATTCGCTCGTCGGAGCTCACCGAGCCCTGAAGCACCGAGGTGGCAGGAGTATAAATGAACCTCCATGAGGGCACCGAAGGAACAACCGACCTGACTGCTGTAACACCCTCACTCGAGGGGGGCGAGCTCTCCCGTACCGTCGCCGGGCGGCAGCTGGCAATTTCGCTCATCGGAGCTCACTGAGACCTGAAGCACCGAGGTGGCAGGGGTACCAATGAACCTCCATGAGGGCACTGAGGAGGATTGGGAACCGTATACTGAGGTGTTATCCTTTCCTAGCCAGGTGGCTGCCCTCAGGGACCTGAGGTAGGTCCTGAGTAGTCCTGAGGAGGAGTAGGTCCTGAGAGGAGATTTCTCTCTCGGTGGGGGGGGGGCGTGAGAGAGAGAGCCGCAGATCTAGCAGGTGAGGACCGAGAAAATGACGAGCCCGTCTCGGATCCCTCCACTTGCGATCCCCATGACAACAGTCTGCGCTGTGCCTCGGCAACAGCGGGACCCTGCCAGCGGGATCGCGAGCCTGGCCGCTATCATCAAACGCAGCCAGGCGAGAGCGAAGCATATGCAGCGAGAGCTCGCAGTGATGACAAACAGCTGCTCGAAAGCTGACCGTGCATACTCCGCTCCTAAACAAACAACACACAAATCGTGTGTATCCCCGCCGCCAGATATCGTGGGCAGGGAGAAACACAGAGTTTGTAATGCCGTTCACTCGCCATACACGTTCTCATTGTTTTTTATATATGAGTGCTTCTGCGGACAGACAACAGTAAATAGACAAAACAGTACATACACAGAGCGCTACTGAAGGGCAGAATCTGGTTTGCGCCCGGCCGGATGTGCTCTTATGCTTTCTGGTGCTTACGTCACCCTGCTCGTGACGTCTCGCTGCTCCATTGGACGGATTTGACACGTGCTTCAGAACGCGGTCACGCAAGGGCGTTCCCAAAGTGACTCGACGCAGCTCGAGTTCCTGAAGGGGAACTTACTATAGTTCTCTTAGGATGGAACTACACTACATGATTTTGTGCCCCAATTTTCCACGATTACGTCGGCGAGAAGTCACAGTAGTTGCCAAAGGTCAGAGACAGTCTGCAGATTTGAGTTGACAGAATCTACAGAAAATCAATTAACTTAACTTAAAGTGACAACCATCAATTTATATTTAAAGTCTGTTTATGAAGTATTTACATAGACGTTCAATGTGGAAGAGCTTAAAGAGAGCACACTGAGCTTAATTGGAGCAGAAACAATTTTTAATAAATTTCATGTAATATTAAAAATACAAGATTTTGTTATGAACATCTATTATTAACAATATCTATGAAATTATACTTTTTCTTATTGATGTCACACTGAAGCTGTGTGATTTTCATAGTAGTGCACCCTTTAAGCTCACCTTAAAATAATATGAAATCTTTAAAAAATACTGCTGTATAAAACCACAGACCAGCAATAAACTGTTAATTTGCAATATTATGGATGTAAAAGTACTAGCCAGTAATTCCTGTGAAGTAATATATTAGTGTAGCACACAATCCTTATACAGCTAGTCAGCTAACTGTGTTCTGTAGCATCTGCCCTATGTTGCTAAAACTATCTTTTGGATCTAACTGTAATTAATTCCCACATCCAAGTTCCAGGTTATAATATGCAAACGTCTAAACATTAATCTCTTAATTTTACAATAAGTAGTGAAACTTACCCAAAATAAAGGCTTAACTATCTTAAAAATGCACATTTAAGGGGCTCCTCTTTTGGTGAAAGTTTTCAGACAGCTTTCAAAATGTCCGCCAGACAGTGTGAACACATGGATATTCATATCTCAGTGTGCAAAGATCTGATTGACTTGAAATTACAGGAGGTATGTAGTAACAAACACAGCAATTTGTTAAGACATCGAGTATGATAATACATTATTTTTTCTTTTTATAATCTGAGCTCAAATATGGAAGTGTGCTTAATGGGTACGCGAGCTTAATAGGTATGTTTACCCTATATCACAGCCAAACTGCTGTATAGTTTTTCTCCATTCCTTACTTATCTCTCTCTGCCTTTTTTCCTTTTTTTCTTTTAAATGTAACCTGTCCAGCACTCTTAACACCTTTGAGATGTTCTCCATTACATTAGAAAAATTCCCATTGTCCGGTGCATACTGGAGACAGTGAGCTCTGCAGCTACGGATCTTTACTCTCGGTCACACAGCCCACCCCCCCCCCCTCCCCCGCGGCTGCTCGAATGCAGGGGTGTGAAGAATTACTGTTCCGCTGGAATTAGCCTGAGCACCACTTCAAGTCCAAATCAATGAAAGAGATTTAAATTACACTTAACAGATGAAAGCCCCTTCACCTCTGATAACGCACTCTACCCAACGACTACGTAATGGGCAAACACTCTCAGAAGCAGCGTACTAGTCATGTAAGAGTCCATTCCCTGGTTACTGATCGCAGTTTTTTATTCTTGCTTTATGAATGTCTTTGGTTTTTCCTATGTGGCTATGAATACTGTCACACTATGTCTATATAGCATATATAGGCTCCTTTTTGTGAGTTTTGTGTATCACAGATAATCCCAGAACAAGTGGAAAATTGCATTAAATTGCTCAGATTTGCCTCTTTCTTAGCTTTCATGGGAGACTTGTTGTTTTACAATTATTTTGTTTGTTCGTTGTGTCTGCTATCTATCTATCTATCTAGCGTTCTATCTATCGTTCTATCTATCGTTTTATCATTCTGTCTTTAGTTGTTTCTGTCGTTCTGTTATTCCATCATATGTGATGTGATATTATATCATAAAACATTAGTCACATTTAAATGCAGACTCAAAACTCATCTGTTTAGCTGTGCATTTATTGAATGAGCACTGTGCGATGTCCGAACTGATTGCACTATATCATATGTACAGCGTTCTTAAATTCATTTTAAACCTCTTAAATCAATTTTTTTTTTTTTTTTTTTTTTTTTGTATATTTCAAAGTTTAAATTCCTGGTTTTATTGTTGTGATTATTGTTTTTATTTTATTTTATGTAAAGCACTTTGAATTACCATTGTGTATGAAATGTGCTATACAAATAAACTTGCCTTGCCTTGCCTATGTCGTTCATTGTGTTAATCTGTCTGTCATCGTCTGTACGGATTCTATCATGCTAGGCTTCTTTTGTTCTGTCTCTCTTATGGTTGTTTTAGCTATTATTTTAGCTCGTTTCGCATTAAAATCAAGGGACAGTGCCACATTTCGTTACTATAATTCAAATTCAGGAACTGAATTGGAATTTAAAGGCATTCTCAGTTCAATTCTGAATGGAGCACAATCCTGTTTTAGACTTGAAAGGATTTGGTTCTTTAGTCATATGGAGGAAATTCTACATGGTCATGGTGAGTAAAACGATATCACAGAAACATACTCAGATTAATTGGTTTTAAGGCTGCGCTGACGCTTACATCGTTTAATCCCAAAATGGCCCTCATAAAATGATGCCCTCGTTGGTCTAGAATTACATCTTTCCTTCAGTCTAGTTTTAGAGGAAACATAAGCTCAGATGAGTTGCAGTTTCGGCCTGAAATGCTAGCCGATATTTATTATTCAGGATCGAGCGCGATAGCCGCGGGGCCGGAGAAGAGAGTGCTCGGAGGCTGCAGATGGCACAGGCCCAGAGAAGATGCACAGGATCAATCCCTGAAAAATGACCAGCATCTATCATTATTTGCAGATGCGGCTCTTGGGAGACGCAGAGACTCATCATCGAGGGCCGTGCTGTTCGGGCATTTACATCTGTCTGTGTGTGTGTGTATTTGTGTCGCTATGCAGACAGATGGTCTCCATTTGATCAGGGAGTGGTAGTAATGGCAGAGGAGATGGTCTAAACGAGTACCTGTCACCAGGACTCATGAGTTGGCCATCATCTCAGCTTCCCCCTCCATAAATATGTTAACATTGTTAAATGGGCCACGGTCTGCAGCTGCCCAGCTGAGGATTGCGCCGCCAGGCACATTGGGCACGTTGCCATCTGCACATTTTTTTAGAGAGGGCAAATTTTTGTGTCAAAATTTAACACCTGAGCATCTCTTAAAACAATTATATATGTAGATCATATGTCATATGGCTTGTTTATCAAAGGTACACTCTTAAAAATAAAGGTTTAAAAAGTGATGCCAAAAACTTATTTTTTTGTTCCCAAAGAACCTTTTAGTGAGCTGTGCTTAAAATAAAAAAATGTTAATAGTGTGACAAACTTTTTTAGAACAGCTCAAGAACTCTTTTCTCCTCTTAAATGCTCTTCTACTCTTAAATAGAGGGTCAGAGTTGAGAACCTCTGCAACCTTCTTGGTTCCCCAAGGAACCTTCTTAAAAATATTTTAGAATCCTTTTTCCCACTATAAAGAACCTTTTGTCTTTATAGAATGGAAAGGTTCCATGGATGTTAAAGGTTCTCTATTTGCATTGATGGTTAATTTTTAAGACTATATAAAGAACCTTTTGTGCATTGGAAAGGTTCCATAAATGTTGAAGGTTCTTTATGGAACCATCAATGCCAAAAAATAACCTTTATATTTAAGCGTGTATAAAGAAACTTTTGTTGCAATTTATTAGTTGCAGTTAATTAACACTGAATAATAATAAATATAAGTTATAAGAATTTTGATTGCTTTAATGTTTGTGATTGTTGTTAACCTTCACAATATATTCAAATGATCTACATTTCCCATGAGCAGCAGCGCGAGAGACGAGGAAGGGAGAAGTATGCTGGGATCGTTGGCCTGCTGTGAGCCGTCTGTTTTGTTAATCCTTTTATCGTCATTTTGTTTTCTCATAAACTTTGTTCAGTAAAGTTCCCGCAAAGCTGAGTTGTTCCCCGATTCGTTATTTCACTCCAAACTACTTCACCTTTTGTGGATTGGAAAGGTTCCATCAATGTTAAAGTTTCTTTATGGAACCATCAATGCCAAAAAAGAACCTTTATTTTTAAGTGCGTATAAAGAACCTTTTGTGCATTGAAAGGTTCCATAAATGTTCAAGTTTCTTTATGGAACCATCGATGCCAATAAAGAACCTTTGTTTTTAAGAACGTAGAAGGTGAAACTTTTCAGCATAATAGCAACAAATCCAGCCTGTTGCCTGACTCTAGATATTCTTCAGCACTGCAGCACGTGCCACTCTCTCCCTCCTGTCGATTATATCACATGCGAGGCAATAATATTCCAGTAGCATGTAAACAAACGCTGATGCCACGAATGACAGTCTTATTAAAACCGTTGTTATTGCACATTTAGTCGTTTAGGCGATGTGTCAGAGTTTATATTCCTGGCTTATCTTGACACACTCGCAAATCCATTTTTGAAGGTTAGATTTTAAAGGCAAGAAAAATTCCACTCTTATCGCCCTTTTTCTTGGTCTTATGAGATGTTAGATTACACGTTTTACCCTGAGCGATAGACAGAAACTAATCTACGCAGCTTGTAAAAAACGCACTCGGGCCATAAAGGCAACAGCTCCGCAGGCCTAAATCATGATATTAGTTCCTTAATGGCCCGATATAAAGCTGTTTATCGGATAGATGCCGCCCGGCCCCGACGAGAACACTTTGAGATCATTGCGAGAGAGCTCTCCCGTGACACATTGAAGGAGACCTGTCAGTTCTGGAATCCTGAACCATTTTTATCTCAGCAGATGAGTCTCGTATTTGCTTCGTAACTGAGGCACTTTCAGGTTAACTGGAGGCTTCGCTGCAGACTGCATATTTATCAATATCGTGAAGACAAATAGGTGAGCGGAACTGCTGTCAATGACATTCGGAAACGATTCTCATAAAATTTCTTTAAAATGACTTAAGGTATGTTTTAGACCCGTGCTTGTGTGATTTCCATCTGTGCGGCTCTGCATCGGTGTGTGCGTGTATGTGTGTGTGTGTGTGGGTTGGGGTGGTGTGTGTGTTACGGGGTACGCGATTGCTGGTGTGGGTGTTCTAAGTGTCACATGGGCAGCAGCCGGTGTTGTTGTCTGTTCTAGACCTTGACTGCTCGCGCTTTAGCTATGAAGACGGGAGCTCTCAGCAGTCATTATATGTCACTGAATCCTAATTGACTGAATCCATTGATGAAGCCGGCATATTTAAAGGGACAGTTCATCCACAGAATATTTCGTCAGTTAGACGCCGACTTCAAGGTCATGGATGATAACTTCAATCCAGTCTTGAGTGCTACGATGTCAAGATCTTAAAATGACACATGTAGTCTTCAGTCATTGTAAACCAAAAAGGTTACATAATTAATATTCATAATGTTTGTTTTAAGGGGTAATGTATAGATGGTAGCAAAAAAAGTTATCATATAAATGTATTTATCATTAGTATAATTTCATGTATTGTTATTATTATTATTATGACAGTAGGCTATCATGCCTTGTTAATATTATATTATATTATTATTAATAAGACTTAGTAAAGATCATTGTAAGTTGGTGGTGGTGATAATGATGATGATGATGAGGAGGAGGATTATTACATGTATTAAACAGCTACATACCAAATAAATGTACATAATTGTTTTAATATATTCTATTATTTCTATTGGGTTAGATTAGATTTCCATGAATAATAATTATTATTACTGTTATTTTATTTTTTTTTGCAGTTAATCCCCAATAAATTAATGCATGTACATGAAATATTGTTATGAGTTTAAATTTGCCTATACTTGTGCAGTGGTTCACAATGTACGAAGGGAAAATTTAGCTACAAATTATTAACAGGCCGAGGTTATCATACCTCTAGTTTACCGTTATAGCAGACAATTCTTCAGATTCTTATTTGTAAAATAATCAATAAATAATTTGAAAACGAAATAAATTAGACCTAGTGCAGTCTGTTGAGATGTTGAGACAAGATTTAGTATCAGTATTCAATTAAATCACAATGAAAAGTCTGTTGTCCATTTCACAATACATCATCATAAAAAGAAATTGTATATTGGGGCTTGAAGGAAATGGGAAATTATATTCATTTGTCTGTCTTTCTCTCTCTCATCTTCTTATAAACTCTCATTGTTCTTCTATTCAAATTGATAGTCACCTCCAACTTGTTGAGTCTTATCATCCAAACCCTCTTTCGATGACAACCACACACACGCAGATGTATCATTCACCCCATAAAGAATAAAGATGGGATGTTACATACATACATACATACACACACTACCGTTCAAAAGTTTGGGATCAGTAAGACTTGTAATGCTTTTTAAAGAAGTCTCTTATGTATATATATTTGCCTAAACAAAACCTTCCAGATCATTTCAGCTCCTGACTCAGCTCTGCTAAACAAACTCCAAATGCTGTCCAAACCGGGATGAGGAAAATCAGAAAAAAACGAGAAGAGTGTCTTGCATAAACAAGTTTCTTTTTCCAAAAATCTGAGACCCAAGCCTATCTGCCTGATTCTGTTTTTAGGCCTGATCGAGGACTCTGCCACTCTCCGTATGATAATTGTCCTACTGCTCTAGCCGGGCGCAACCAGCACAAACATTTCTCAGCCAAGAGAATGTGTCAAGCATTGTATTTAGCACTCATTCGCACCGCTTCTCTGGTCTAAATCCAATTTATCAGCCGTAATGGACTACAGAAATTGTCTCTTTAAACAGCCGTCTGACAGCCAGCGGGTTAAAGCAGCGATAGTGCCGAATCATATGGTTCTTATGGAGTAGACGAAAGAAGGGGGAGACAGTGAGGATCAGATTTGGGTTGTTAGAGAAAGCATCAAAACTTTCTGAGCCAGAGAGCAGGTCCAAAAAATGACACTCAAGTAGGGTTCCTGGGTGAGCAGCTTTTGTTGCTTCTGGAACAGTCCTATCAACCAATCAAAGCTCTAACCCTATAGTCAGGTCAGTATCTTTGGGGCTCTTGCGCTGTAATTTAACAAAGTATTTCTGTAAAAGTGTACTGTATATTAGACCATGAAAGGGAAATATATCTCTGGTACTAAAAAATAATTTTTACTCAATATAATAGATTATTTTCGCAATGACTAGAATGGACAAAAATAAAATCAACAGAATGTAATCTTGCAAGATGGAAATTAAGAGCTAAATTAGCCATTAGTGACTGACAGTTATCGTTATATGAGGGTGTTCACTTATTGATTTATCTTTTTTTGACAATTTTCATACCATTTTTCTCAAATGTTATTTAACTGGATGGATTTTTTTGTTGTTGTTGCTTACTACAAAATATCACAGAATCGTTTTGCTTCAGAATTCTTTCCTAATGCTTGCAGTATGTGCTGTAGTTTCCACAGCAAATATATGTCACTTCCTGAATGATGATGATATTAAATATTTTGTGTTTGTTAAACAGATAATACAAAAGATTGACAGGATGGAAAATGATTTTGAAATAATATTTAAAACTACAGTCAAAACGCATTTTATTTTTAAACATTTTTATTATAGAAAGTGGAAAAAATATATATATATTTGGTCATTTGTGCCAGTTTTTCACTAGTTTTTTTGTTTTTTTTTTCATAATTTTTTCTATGGGCCAGATTTGCAAACTGTCTTTTTGCATTACAATATTACTGTCAGTGAAAAATTAATGCGGAAGAGACGTGGATACAGTCATTTTTGCGCCTGACCTTATTGAATAAACATTTGTAGGAATTTCCCTTTCAGACGCAAAATTTATGGGAGGAGAATATTAAAATGAATCACGCAACACGATTTACTAAGGTTTGTGCTCGTCAAATTACTGGTATTTACGCCATTATTTAACTTCCAAAAAAAGAATGTCTTGCAGTAGGCGGTAATTTGCGCTGCTCTTGGTAGATTGCACTGGTCATTATGGAAATGATCTGGATGCGTCTGTGTTCTTTAATGTGCGCATTGTCAGTAAATCACCCGCAGAATTTTCCCCTCCAATCTGCGCTTTTATGGAATTGCGCTCTACACTGTAAAAAATGATTGTGATTTTAACAGTAAAAGACTGTAAAAATGCTACAGTAAAAACCTGTTAACTGGTTAACATTAAGTTTCCATACTATATTCGGTGAATTAATGTAATTACATTTAATGTAATTTTGCAGTAAAATACTGTTAAAATTACGTTTTTTGGAAGTGAAAAATTAAAAGTCATTGTATAATTTACATTGAAAAAACGCAAATTGACACTCCCAGAATTCCCTGCATGACACTTCATATTTTATGTTTTTTTTTGTTGAAATAACATGTTTCATCTTAGTTTTTTCTTATCGGTTGTGTACATTAGGGTTTAATCTTACATCTAATGTCGTTACATTTTTTTATTAAATGTTTATTGCATTATTTCAGTATCGTGTGTGTTACCATGATGGGGTTTATTGTTTGTGTGAATGACACTGTGCAACTTCTATATACAAGTATTGCCCTCCTCAGCTCTAGAAAAGCTGTTTATGATGAGCTTTGGTTCATCATGTGACTTTCTCATCAACCCCTGCATTTGGTGGTTATCAGTGCATTACAATTGTTCAAAACCGACATTAACACTGTCATATGTTGTTTTGATTAACATTACATCAGTTAATGAAATACGTTATTTTATTGTGAATTTAAGTTAAGTCTGTAAAACCTAAAATGTTGCTACCATATTTTTTACGGTGAAGTTCTGGCAACCACAGCTGCCGGTATTTTACCGTATATGTCACAGATTTTTTTTTACAGTGTAACGTTTAATTTTGCCGTTTAGTAATCTGTCCCCTATATCTCTTGTATCAACATTACTGTTTTTCTTTTTTTTTGCATATTGATCACAAGAACTCATTCTACTTAGCAAAATCGGTAGTTCATAACGAATATTACTCCAGGAACAACACAATATTTTGATCCAGGAACTATTATAAAAATCACGTCAGGCAAAGAGGCATAGAGAGAGGGAAAGGAAGGTGACAAGTTTGAGTGAAAAAAAATGTTAACTCTGGAAAGGTGAGGGAGGTTGAGATACCAAAGACAGCTTGTACCTGCACAGACAGACAGTAGTATAGAGATGTTGTGAAATGTAGAGCTGGTCTACTTTTTAGCTTATTCTGGCCAAGAACCACCCACTTAAAGAAGAGTCGGGAAGGAAGGACGACTCTCTCAGGCCGTCAAGCAACGTTTGCCAAATCGAGCATCTCGTTCTGGAAGTGCTTGTTGTAGCAGCCTGGTGTCTTGTAAACATGACTTTATGACTTATGACACATTTCTCATTGGACCAATAAAATCACCCTGATTTGCCAGCCGCTCAGATTTAGATGATTGTATGATTTTGAGTACAATATACTTCACAGACGTCACGTCACAAAGCGGCCGAGAGGAACTGGCTAAGCAGTGAGTAGGGAAACAAGTAGACATTATTCCTTCCTTATACTGCAAGATTTTCCTTCTTCTCTGCTAACTCTGCCAGGGCTGTTCAACAGAGTGTGTGTTCACAGATCTGCATAACAGAGCTGGTTATTGTCACATACTGTGGATACCTGCAGTCTCTGAGGGCAATGCTGTGCCCGTGATGACTGTGTGTTTGTCAGATGGAGGACTGCAGCTGTCAGTTGTCAGCTTCTGTTGTGATGAAAAGGGATTGAAAGAGCAGCAGTCTCTCTCTCCTCTCTCTAGCTCCTCACTATGTGCTGCTCCAAATGACTTTTTAAGGTTGACTTGCTGGCTCAGAAGACTTTTAATCTTTTCATTGTTGTTGAATGAAAAAGAGGCGAGACTTTAAAGTTCACAACGTTCTGATTAAAGGCTGACGTCACGCGCCTGATTATGAAAGCATGTTACGTACAGTACATGCAGCAGTTAGGCTCAGGATGCCCTCTGAGTGTCCTTAAGGTGTTAGTGTGTGTCAAGTATCCGTTGAAAGGAATCTGTGGTTCTTCTCTGGAATACAGATGTAAGGATGATCCTTGTGAAGTCAATAGAAAGATCTGAATGAGAGAGGAGGGGACGTGTGACGGTAGTCAATGCTGGAGCAGCAAAAATAACTTTGAACACCTGAGTGGACGGGTGTAAATATTGTTTGCAGCAGTGGGCTGGTATGTGATTGAGTTTTGTTTTGTTTTGTTTTGATTTTCAAACAAACAGTGCATGTCCAGTTACATTCAGTATCTTTAACACAGTAAAAATTTATTACAATTTCCCACACTGTTTTTCAGTACGTGATCACAAGGAAAAGCCACTATAACCATATATAGTGATCAACAATCATATTTACCTACATATATTTTTTTTATAAAATTATTTTGTACAAGAAAATTTATGTTGCACAGGCATTTCTGTGAACAGTTTTGAGTTTGACTTTGAATCTATTTGATGAAATGATTCACTGGAATGATTCAACACTACTCTAGTCTAACAGCACAAATTAGTCTAATTAGTCACATTATTAGACAAATTTTTCCCTGTTATTATCAATTATTTTCTTATGAGTTGAGGTTATGTGAGTGTTAAGATGTTTTAATAGCCTCTCTGATATTTAAAAATGTTGTTAGAGTTACAATTGAATCAGTCAAATCTGTAATAGGACTTGATTAATTTGTGTTTTCAACTCAAAAATCTTCATATATTAAATATCAAATCAAGGTAAATAATTCTGTTTAGTACTACTACCATTTGTTGGTATATTGGTGTATGTAAATGATTAACTAGAAGTCACCATATTTTCACTTAGTTGAAAACAGTCCAACCATGAATATTTTTAACTTTTATTTTTACTGCGTTTTACTACTTGGGTTAAACATTCTGAATATAATTGACTTCAGTGGCTGTTTGCTTGATATTTACACACTTTCTCTAATTTAAAAAAGGTTTCAGAGAAAATACATAAGTATCAAGCCTATATCGAATGTCATCAGAAGGCTGAGAAATATCAAGATATGATTTTTTTTGCCTGTATTGCGCAGCTCTAGCGTGAAGGAGCAGTCATGGATTTCAGAGCTGATGAATGCCGTGTCCTCTCTTGCTTTATGTGCCGAGGCTCTTTCTGTCACCTAGAAGACTCTCATTCTCTCTCTCACTCTCTCTCTCTCTCGCTGCCTTTTGCTCCAGAGAGTAATGTGCCATTATCTTTTAATCAGGTCCCGTGTCTCAGGACTCGGGCTTATATGAAATGCATTGTGTGGATCAATGTTTCCAGAACCTCACATCTTTGTTTTAATCAGGCTAGCATCCTCTCCTCCCCCGCTCCAGCGACAGAGCATCTGAGCTCTGAGTGTTTTTTCTCATGGTTTTACACACACACACACACACACACACACACACACACACACACATATGGCAAAACCTGAAGATGGATCCTATTCTCAGCTT
Organism: Sinocyclocheilus anophthalmus; assembly: GCA_018155175.1. Lineage (NCBI taxonomy): Eukaryota > Metazoa > Chordata > Actinopteri > Cypriniformes > Cyprinidae > Sinocyclocheilus > Sinocyclocheilus anophthalmus. The sequence continues at coordinate 48,985 of JADLZN010010672.1, read as the reverse complement.
GTGGCTTGCTCTTTGAGTAGTACAGGCAATAGAATAATATTTTGAAGTGACACTTGTGGAATTTTGAAGTGCGGTTGAATCAGCTGAGGTTAAATTACTTATAAGCAATATGCGGAATGTTACTTTTAAAAGTGACGTTACATTATCACGTTACTTGTACTCAAGGGATCACACATTCCCAGAATGGTAGCAATATGCTTGTCTTACATTTTAATTCAGTTGCTGGAATATTTTTGTACTCCTCGACATACTTCCCATGCAACAATTATACCCCTATATAGATGTTTTGCAGCTTGCTGTCTAGACCATTTCATTGATTTACTTATAATAGGAGTTTTGTTACGTCACGTTGCACTGCTCGCTTGTAGCGTACAGTGTATGTGGTATCATTCACATTGCTTATATGGGGAAGGCCATATGAGGTAATATCAATAACTAAATTAAATATTAGCATTTTACATACTATGGTGTAAATTCAGTAAGTAACTAATTTAATTTAATTCAATCCAATCGCTTACTCCAAATAAAAATCTGATTGCGTAATGTGCCGTTTGTATAGCATTAACTCAACCAAGCACACTGAAAAAATTGTAGTTTTTTACTCAGAAATGGCTAGTACTTTCCTCCAATGTCTAATTTAAGGGAAGTCGTGGTCTAATGGTTAGAGAGTCGGACTCGTAACCTAAGGTTGCGGGTTCGAGTCTCGTACCGGCAGGGATTGTAGGTGGGGGGAGTGAATGTTCAGCGCTCTCTCCCACCTTCAATACCATGACTGAGGTGCCCTTGAGCAAGGAACCGAATCCCCAACTGCTCCCCGGGTGCTGCAGTAAAAATGTCTGCCCACTGCTCCGGGTGTGTGTGTGTTCACGGTGTGTGTGTGTTCACGCTGTGTGTGTTCACTGTTGGATGGGTTTTGCAGACGCAGAGCACTATTCCGAGTATGGGTCACCATTCTTGGCCACAGGTCACGTCACTTCATTCAAAAAACAAAACATACGTATAGCCATAAGTTTAATTAAAAATGCTCTTCGACTAGTAAAGGCAGAACCTGAAGAGCATTTCTTTTAAACTCTCTAAGTTATTTTGTTTCTAATTGTAATTTTTTTTAGTGCCATAAGTTTTGTATTTGCGAATAAAAATGAGCTGTTTAGATGGTGTATCCTTTATTTAATGTGCACTCATGATTTGTGTGCATAATGAAATAAGCACACTACCATTCAAAAGTTTGAAATTAGTTTTTTTTTTTGTAAGAAATTAAAACTTTTATTTAGCAGTGATGTATTAAATTAATCAGAAGTGACAGTACAGACCTATATAACATTACAAATGATTTTTAATTCTATGAATTAAAGAATCCTGTTAAAAAAACCATGTTGCCCCAGAAATACACTTCTGAAAAGCTTTTTCATCACAGGAATAAATTACATCTTAAAATGTATTGAAATCGAAAACTTTGACAATATTACTGTTTTATTGCATCAGTAAATATGCACCCTTGGTTATTATAAGGGATTTCTTTAAAAAACAGTCAAATATCTTATCTTTTTCTTCAATTTTAATTTGTACGCTTACATTAAATGATTCCAGTCATATCAGTCTTCTAGAAAATCAGATTTAAGCCATAAGTAAAAATACAGAGTGCACCTTTAAGTATTAAAAACATTAAATAATTTTGGTTTAATAGCTTATTTGCGAGTAGCATTGCTAATTGAGAAGTAGAAGCACACATTTGTACCCATCTAACAGTTCATCTAAAATTAAGGAAAATACAGTGATCCAGAAATAATGGAAGTGCATATGCTGCAACAAGCTGACTAAAATAATGGAGTAAAAGGAAGAATGTACCTGGCATTTTGCCAGTCTGATAAATAAACAAATTCTCTAACCGCATCTTCCCTCCACTTAGTCAAGAAATGTTTCCTAAACTGCAGCCTGCAGCAATAATAACTCAAACAGTATATACAGCATATACAGTATTTGTCATGTCTTGACAAACATTAGTAAAATCTGGTATGTCAGTGTAAAAATAACACAGGGTGACAGAAATACACTGAGCGTATTATTACAAAGCCATGAGATCCTGGGACGAATCTTGCGCTTGCATTGATCAAACAAGTTCAACTGAGCGTACTCTGATTCCGGTGAATAAGTGAACCCTGGATAGAAAGGTCAGCACAACTCTGTGCATTATTCATGATGGAGAGAGAGAGAGAGAACATTGAGCAAAGTCTCGATGGGTCTCACCTCTGTTGCACTTTTGACCCACCAGCACCCCCGCAGTATGTCTTTTTTCCGTAAGCCAACCGGATCCAACCACCCTTTTAATAGCAGCAGAATCACTGTGGCTTGCGGGAATGCTGGCAGAAGCCTCGCAGACCCCACTTTACCTCCTCCGGGGCTTTAACATAACTTTGATCTTCAGTACAATGCCCATGTGAGATTCCCCTCCCTCTTCATGCCTTTGATTTGGTTCCAGGCTTTTAGCAGATGATTAGGAGACAGAAGCCACGGAGGGTTAAAGTAATAGCACAACTGAAAACCGAGAACGTACTATTTATTTCTTTTACAGAGCAAATTAATTATTAAAGTTTTTTTTAATAGTTTATAATAGTTTTATAGAATGATATTGTAGTTTGTAATAAGATGTCATAAATTCTGTAAAAAAAATTGTGTGTGTCTGCAGTATGTTCAAATATAAATATATATTTAATACTGTACGTATATATACAATTCATTAAAAATATCCTTTATATTTAAATATACTCTTTATCAATGAACCAATATATATAAATAATGCAAGTAAAAATTGTAGATTTTTATTGGCATTTAAAAAGCAAGTGCCAAAGTAACTTATACTAATTATACCCACACACACACACCCACACAAATATGCTACTTTATATCTTTTATTTTAAAGGTCTTAAAACCTACATTAGTGTAGTTATTTTATTCATTATATTGATTAAATTATGAATTTGTGTTTAATTCAATTTTTAAATAAAATTGAATAAGTATAGAATAATAAACCACACACCTTATAACTTTATTATGTATTATATAATCCTAATAAATTGGTACATTAGGTATTTATAATTCATTAACATTAGTAAATACAGTAATGGTTCATCATAAACCTGCATAATGAATTGCTATTAATTACTAAATTATATAAGATTATGAGTTCATATATACTAAATGTAGTATGGCAAAATATTTATTGTTATATTTTTACTACATATTCAATTATTTTAATAATATGAGAATATATTAATAGTGAGTCATAGTAATTAATTTTTATGCAGTTTATTGAATTATAATTATAAACTCTTCAAATTTATTTTTTTTATGAAGCATACAAAATCCACTTGACTCAAAAATCTCAGTTTAAATAGGCGTGATGCATTTGTGTTTGTGTTTATATGAGTAGGTTTGCAGGTAAGTGTATAAATATGTTATTTTCCTGGAACTTATCCAATGAGGATTGGCACGCACGTCTGTCACTCCACAGACATTTAAAATGCTTCCAGAAGGAATATGCATATGTGTGTGTGCATGTTCACATATGCTCCTGCAGCCGTGTGTGTGTGTTTATACAATTCTCCCTAGCGATAGCTGGTTTAATAAGGCTGATGAAATATTAATGTGGTCCTCTGGTTTAATGACTCATAAATTGAATTTGGATATTCAGCAGTCTTGCCTTCTCATAACTGGCTTGTAGACTTGTTAAAGGGGAAGAGAGAGAGAAAGAGAGACAACAAGATAAAAAAGAATATTGCCTAATTTAAAGCTCATAGAGGCAGTGGGAGATTTTGATACAGGAAATAATATATTTTATGGAGAGGAAAAAAAATATCGGCTTTGATTTAATTTGGAAATATTAGAGTACACTTCTAGAGAAAGTGTACTTCTACAATCTAAAAAAAATAATTTTTCAAGGCTATAAATAAAGATTATTGGAGGACATTTTTATAAGAAAATACTATTTCAGTCTTTCTAATTCAAAATTTCACATTTAATTCAATGTTACTTGCCAAAGCTTTTTAATTGTTTGTGAATTTTACTAGCAATTTCTGAGTAAAAATGGTTTCTAGAACTTTTTTTTTTCAGTGTAGAAATAAACAACATAAAATGTAAACATAAATAACTAATCAGTGAATCAGTGAGTCATATTTATTCCTATATGACAGCAAATTAACTGAAAGCACATCAAATTTTCACAATGATTTTTTTTTTACTATCTTCATTTGTACTCTCTAAAAAAACTAAATCATTATCCAGTCATGTATATAATAAAAATGCAATTTAGTGGTCCATGTTAGCATATTTAATGCATCTGCAGTACAGTATAATGCATTTAATTAGCTGCTAATGTTATGTGGCTGAATTAGTGTGTTTTGGTTGTGTGTGTGTGTGTGTGTTTACAGAGACCATTGTTTTGTGAGTGATTTGGTTAAGCCAGTGTAATCTCTCATTAGCACTGGTGTGTTTGAGCTGTGTGCCGCTGTCTCTGTGAGGAGGATTGAACTCGTGCCGCTCTGAGATGTTATTTTAAACGTGGTGGGTAGGTATAGGCGCTAACGTGTAGTTGAACACATACACAGGATGAACACACACACTTAAATGTGCACTTACAGGACTGAAGTGATGGTTTGAACCTCAAAATACGTGATTTTTTTTTTTTAGAGTATATTGGTGATGTCACTTATGTCTTCTTGCGTTGACAGACTCCCCTTTTCATAACTCGCCTCACAATCATAAGGTTGAATCTAGCACACTCACATCCGACCTGCACATTTCCTCTTCCTTCCTCAGAGCTCACCTTGAGTCAGGTGATAAATCATTTTTGGAGAAGAATTGGATTGAAAATGTTTTCTACTGTACTTTTTAGAAGGGTTCATTATTGGGTTTGATATGTTTTTGAAAACCCATGCAGGAGAAATATCAGTTCCGTTAGTAGCAATTGCTCACACTCAGAGCTGCTAATTATTACTGGCTCAGGGCGGAGATTAATCCACACACACACACACACACACACACATACGGCAAGACACATGCAGAGATTTTGTCAGTGGGGCCAATTCTATTCCCCAATCCACAAAAGTAGCTACTAGTGCAAATGGAGGTTGTTTATTTTGAGAATTTCATCTGATGGTGAGGTCCGGTTTTGGTGGAAAAGGGAAAAGTCTTAATGTAAAGACTTCAACAATCAGTCCTGAGTCATATTAGGGACAAAGGTTCCCCAAAATTGTTTTGAACAGTGAAACTCTTTTTTTAGAATTGTGTCCAGTGGAATAGAATGTCCTCATTGTGCTGCCATCCAGCTTCGGAGTCTACTGTATGTGTATTAAATGTATTACTAATTATTTTCAGAGATAAGATAGGTGTAGTGTGTGTTTGTGTGTGGTGGTGTTTGTGGGGTGTGTGTGTGGTGTGGTTGTTTGTGTCTGTGTGTGTGTGTGATATATATATATATATATATAGGATATATTACATGATTATATATGCGGGTCTGATTACTCCACATTAAGTAAATTCAAGACTAAAAAGTTACTAGATAGATAGATAGATAGATAGTAAATATTTTTTTATTTTCAATGTACATAGTGTTTGTATCTATTTTTTTATGTTCTAAATTGAATAATATTGTAAATATACAGTATGTACAATTAGAATAGATAGATATTAAATACCACATTTTTTATTAATTGATACTGTAACTCTGGATTAGTATTTTTTATTGTTATAAGGAATAGTGTACGATTCTCTTACTATAGATAGATGTTTTTAATTAATTTTAATATTGTGGGGATATGTTAAATATTTTATAAATTTTTATTTATCTATGAATATATATATATATCTATATATATATATATATATATATTACATGCTAGATGACCGACGACAGATATATAATATTAATACACACAAAGTAATATATAATCGAGTGACAAATCACACAGAATGGAGTGTATTGAAAATCGGAAATAGCAGAAAGTCTCCTGTGAGGAGTAGGTTTAGGGGTAGGGTTGGTGTAGGCAGGCTGTCCAAACTCGGTCCTTGAGGGCCGGTGTCTTGCAGAGTTTAGCTTCAACTTGCCTCAACACATCTGACTGGAAGTTGCTATGCCTAGTAAGATCTTGATTAGCTGGTTCAGGTGTGTTTGATTAGGTTTGGAGCTAAACTCTGCAGGACACCGCCCTCCAGGACCGAGTTTGGACAGCCCTATGTAGGCTATAGAAAATACTTTTGTACCTGTTATAAAAACCATCCGCCTATGGAAGTCCCCACAAAAATGGAAGCCCTGTGTGTGTGTGTATGTATAATGTAAATATTATTGTGTGTGCTTGTATGTGTATATATAGTATATATGCGTACATTTTATAATAATCATTATTAAGAAAGGATAAATAGAATCTATAAATGAGTATTAGTATTTTGTATACCAAAAATAATAAGTAAAGAACTTCACTGTGGAACTTATGTATGTAAATAGCATCTTTACCGTGTAGTAAAGAAAAAGACGGTTTGTCATCCGTCACTTAATGGATTCCTCAAGGAGCTTTTGCAACAAATAGTTGCCTTATATTGCCTGATGAAGCATGTCACCATCATCTTCAGTCACATCTACAACTCCTGGCTTTCAGTGGAACAAAAGGTTATCTGCCTGCACACAGTCACTGGCACTTTAATAGACTTATAAAAGCCTTGTTTGCGTCTGGCAGCTTTTTATTTATTTATTATTATTTATATGTCTCGCATCCTTTCACTAATGCCACCTCTGTACACTTATAATCATCCTGCCCACCTCCTGTCCCGTTCTCTCTCTGTCACTCTGGGAATGCTGGTTCATGGGGAGCGACACGCCGCTGGGCCCCTGGGCTCCTGCACATCTGGAGCCTGCCATAAACACTCAACAGCACTGCTCCAGCAAACCCACACATCAACCACCCAGGGCCTTGCTCTTGCTGTTGCTCTCTCTCTCTCTTTTCATCCTACCTGTGCAGTGTTTATATGCATGTTGCTGGCATTTCAATATATTATCATGGTCATGGAGTTTGAGTATGTCTTCCTAAACTTGCTCTTTAGAGTTAAAAGTGTTGTAGGGTTGGGTGTTGAGAACCGGTTCCATATTTCTCCAAAAACTTTATATTTATATTAGTCTAGTTGTTTTTGCTGTGGTATTTTTTGTTAAAACCATAGGCAAAAGTTCCTCTTGTCAGAAAGAATAAATATGTTTGACATTTAAATGTTCGACTTTTATTCATTTATTTTTACCTTATTGGAATCAAACAAAACCCAACCCTAATGAAGAGATCATGCCTGGAAACAAAATACATTTCAGAGTCAGAAAAAGCAAAAACAAGAGCATCTTGAGATAAGAGAGACAACATGTTGAGTCCTGGGTGCTGCGGGTGCTAATGGGGCAGAGTGGCCAGTTTGATTGGCGACTCTGAGACACAGTGCTCCATCTCACTTATCCTCCGTTTGCTCAGTTTCCTCTGTGTAAGATGGCACACCTGGGGTCCCACTCCATTTCAACCTCAAATCAATCGCTCTGTCACACTATCAGTGTCCTATCTGTCTGTCTGTCTGTCTATCTATCTGTCTGTCTGTCTGTCTGTCAAGAACACTCTCAGAATAGCATACTGTACGTATGACGATATATTTGGTCTTGGTAGGCTAGATCTGCTGCTGCTGTTGTGCAAATACGGATTTGCTACAATAGATACACAGACCCGCTGCTGTGAGCATGTAAGAAATGCATATATACCATATAGCAAATCTAGACAGGTGGAGCTGGGGGAGGTGGTGGTTTTCAGAGAAAACAGCCTATGCTACAGGAATTACCCTGTAAGTAAATTAACTATTTAAATATTGAGCAAGTAAGCTCATGGGCAGCAGAATCAGCCAATGAGGCCAATCAGCTTGTTCCATGTATATATCTATCATGTCAAACCTTTCTATCATTCTATTTAATGTTTTGTTTTTCAGTCAGTCAATTCAGTCATTTTTGTTGCATCTGTCTATCCAGTAATAGTCAACATTGACATTTTTTTAATTACCTGTTTTTCTGTTTGGCTGATACATTTTCATTCTGATATCAATAACAGAAAGGCAAAAGCTGTAATAGTTTCTCATATACTGTCGGCATTCAGCAAATATTAGTCTTTGAGTGTTTAATAAACATTTAATTCCACAAACCTTGCAACATTTGGGCGAATCCAGCTGTTAGAGCCTCTGAAGTGTGCATTCATAGCTTTTACTCTGTGTGATGGTCTGTCTACATAAATTATAAATGGACAGGACAATTCTGCTCTGGTGATGAACTTTAAAGGGGTCATATAGGGCTGTCAAAATGACTGAAAAACTAAATTTGAATTTTCTATTTAAATATTATCAAAATTCGAATTATATTTTAATTTAAAAGGCATAATTTCAGTTAGGGGGAAAAAAGCTTTTGGCTTCTCTCCTGAGGCCACAAGAGGGCGCATCGAGCAAAATATTATGCACGTTTCTTCAAAGCATAATAAAATAACACTACTCTCTTTTGAAAAAAAGTGCATAATGTTTAAAATAATGTTTATAAACCATATATAATTAATAAAGTTGCTTAAACAATTAGAAAAAAACAGCACCATGCATGTATGTATAGTTTAATACAAAGGACCGAAAACCAATCACAAAGAGTACTTTCTTCATTTAAAAACTTGAGATACAGTGGGATGGGGAAAAACCGCCATAACGTCTTTAGACATGTTTTTTAAAAGTTGAACTTGCATTCATTTTACATGGCTTTCTAAACATGCCGCTCTCTGCGAGACGCGAGTGCAACGCTGATAGATGTCCCTCTAGAAAATGTGATAAATATGCATTCAGTGTGAACGGCTTGGTTTCAGTTTTGACGTAAACAACATCTTATCCACACTGATGCTCTCGTTTTCCGCAATATATGAATGAACAATGTAGCAGCGCCGCATCTAGTGGGTTCAACTGGATAGGCTAACAAAAGCATTCAAATGCAATCAATGACACATACATCATCATCGCATCTCGTGCGCCACTGATAGGCTGCCTGACAGCTGACCTTAAATTCGAATGCAACGTTTTTGCATTCGAATGTGGATTTTTTATTTTAATTCGACGAATATTCGAAATTCAATTTTTTTTTGACAGCCCTAGATCATATGATGCTTCTAAAAATAACATTATTTTGGTATTTGGTGTAATGAAATGTGTTTAGATCGGTTTAAGTTCAAAAACATTATTTTTTCCACCGACTGTACAGTTTGTTTCTCTCTATGGCCCTCGCCTTTCAGAAAAGCTAAGTTTTACCAAGCTCATCATCGTCTAAAAAGCCTAGGTGTGCTCTATTTTGCCAGCTATCCTGGTTTGTGATTGCCGAATATACCGTCAAGCAGGTGAGGAATGTTACGCTCCTACCAACTGTGCTGGCCGGATCTACGAACCAAACTTACAACATTATAAACAGCATTTGTTGCATCCAGTGGGGACATAATTACGGATTATAATGACTTATACTGTCTTTTTTACGTGTTGCGTTGCATCGCGCCGCGTACACATAAAACCATGTCTGCATTTGTGAGAAATGACGAACAACAAGCGTTACTCTACACTGCTTATAACTCGCGTTTGAATCATCAGTGCAAATTCTTTAAATATAAAAACTTACCTACAGACTGTGAGTCAGAACAGCCAGCACTGTAGTCTACTCTACCAGTATCAGCAAACAGTCCTCCATAAAATGAGCTGCACACATCTGAATATTTTGGGTTGGAAGTTGTTCTGGAACTGTGTTGTAAATACAACTTAACCACTGTTTTCTAGTCATGTCCATTTTTGGAAGGCCAAACTAAGTAGTTTCGCTTTCACAACGAAACACAGCATCACACACGGCGGGCTAGAGTGAGCGGAGGCCGGGCTAGAGTGAGCGGCGCCCGGTGGATTCGACGAAGGAGCGGCCGGCGGGTTTGCGGCAACCACATGTGACGACCACAGGCTGGACTCCGCTTCGTCCACGGTGAAATCCGATCCGACGGTCCACAGCGCGAAGTTGATGTATTTCCTCAGTGACCAGGACAGATCGGCTTTAGGCATGACGAAGCGGATATCGTCTTATTTTGGAAGGCCAAACAAAGTAGTTTCGCTTTCACAACAAAACACAGCGTCTTTCACGACATGGCAGCAGCAACAATACTACAGCGAGAATAAAAGTTACGCCTTCTTTCTTTGCGTGAACAGTTGGGCGGCATTATGCAAATCTTCCCACATCGTGACGTAGACATGTGGGGGTGTGTTAGAATGAGCCGTTTTAGGTAGGCGTGGTTGACTCTTATTTTTTTTTATAAAGAATATCTCTTTGGATTTGAACTTTACAGATCTTCTTTATGCATCTTCTTTTATGCACCAAGAGCTTGTAGCACTCCAAAGAGAAAGGAAAAATTGAAATCGCGTCATATGACCACTTTAAATCCTTGATTTAAAATTATGCTATATTCAGCTTGCCACTGTCAGACATATCGTATTCACTGTGTAAAATTAATGTTCCTTGGTATTTATTTGAGAATATATGATTCCCAGTTCAAACTAATTTACAAGGCTCTCTAGAGAAGGGTAGTTTACCTTATTTTCCTGCTTTCTTTTACCACTTCCATTGGGTCAGTTTATCAAATGCCTTGTATACGGCTGATATTCACATCTGCCTTGTGTGATCCGATCACAAGTGGTCAGACGAGACAGATCAGTGTCACTGCATACTGATATCATTGAAAGGGAAATTTAAAATACCTGATCCAATCAGGCCTGAATAGAATCATGTTATAAATGCTTAAGTACTAATGTTCTATTTTGATTGTTGCTTGCTTGTGTTTGCAGTGTACATGCCCTGCAAACACTAAAAGCTCTTCAGGAAGCAGATTATAAATTCAACTCAATTCGGTTAAGTGGAGCCTTTTTGTGCAGGCTATACTTATGTCTGCAGTGGTAAAGAATAATTTCTCAGACCTTTGTACTCCAACAGAAATTAGTAGTGTATACTGATTTTGTAAATACACAGTGCTTTCAGTGATCACTGCATTGCTTTTCTTTTAGCTGTTAAAACAGACTATATTGGTAACACAGAATATACAGTGTACATGCATGTTAGACACTACCGCTGAGGACATGAAAAGATATGTTTTCATCCATCAGCAATTGCAGTGTTTCGACAACAGAGTATCAGCTTAAGCGTTTGTGTCTGCTTATGCACAGTCATCTTTGGCTCATGGCGGTGGGCTGTTTCAGTGTCACGAGTGTGCCGTTGTTTTCACGCTTTCAGTCTAAACTGTGTATGTAAGCATCCACTCGTGAGTAGCGCTAGACTGTGCATGGGCTGTTTCAGTGTCACGACGTGTGCCGTTGGTTTTCACGTATTCCGGCTACCTTATCGCTGCTTTATGTACAGTCAGCCCTCGTGCGTAGCGTCGATTGATGTCTCCGGGCTTTTAGACTGTCTGGTCAGGCAGGAAAGAACCAGGGCTCATTAGGTACCCCGCTCACCACTGCGTTACCCACCTCACCCCAGCCCCAAGCTGCGAGGGGTTTACACTAGCTGACATACTGACCGCCCAGTCCGCCCCCCTGGCCCACGCCATCGCCTTCCCCATCCCCTCCCCTATCTGACCGCACCCACCACTCAACCAAAGTACTACCGTTTACACACCTCGATCGGAATAACTAGTCCATCGGCACCCCTCCACTGCATCATAAACAAACGTCTTGGTCCATGACACATTTGCACGTGTTTTACACTGTGGATTTACGATTTTTGGAAAGGACCTATCTATCTCTCAGTCTGTCTGTCTATTTGTCAGGAACACTCTCAGAATAACAGGTGGAGCTGGGGGAAGTGGAGGGTTTCAGAGGAACTAGCTTTTACGCATTTACAGCATTTACAAATCTTTATTCATGAATATTGGAATATTGGTTGATACTTGTATTTATGATCAATAAGATCAAAGAACGGCTGTTATATAGGCCTACAACAAAAACGCAACATGAAATTATCAGTAATTGCTTATATTTGTGTGCTGTTATCCGAAAGTTCACAATCCATATGATTCACTCTAAAAAACACTGGGTTAAAAAACATACCCCCATTTGGTGTTGTTGTTAACCAAGCGGCTGGGTAAATATAGGACCGAACCCTTTGGGGTTACAATTTACCACGACACACGAGAGGCCGTGGTTTATGACCATCTTAATAGGTTGATTTAACCCAGCTAATGGGTTGATTCATTTTTATTATAATACTAGCTTATTTTTTACTTCATACATGATATAATGTTTACAGATTAACTTAAATCCTCGAAACTTTTGTAAAATACTCCACACAACCAATGGTTCTCACACCCGAGCTGGAGTTGTGTTCGGTGGGGAACTGCTCACGGGCTGAGACCGCCACCCTGCGTTTCACTCATAGCCGAAATAGACACTAAATATTGACACCACGCGCCTGTATGTTGCTCTGCATAAAATTGAACAATATACAGCACAGTAATGATTTATATATAAAATAAAATACACAAACCTGTATTTACCGGAGAAATGCATTAATTTGATGGCGCTTAGAACTGCTCTCTCTAGAAGAAGACGCAAAATCCCGGCGATAAATAACTCAACCACTGGGTTGCGTCTGACCCAGGATCTGAGTAATACAAAAACTACCCAAACATTGGGTTATATCTGACCCAGGAGCTGGGTAACACTAAAAAACTACCCAAACATTGGGTTACATTTGACCCAGGAGCTAGGTAACACAAAAACTACGCAAACTGTGACCCAAAAGGCTCAACCCAGCATTTGGGTTAAAAAAAAATAGCCTAGCATTTTTTTGAGTGCAAAAAAAATACCCACCACCTGGGTACAAATATTAAAAACAACCCAATAAAATGACCCAACAGGCTGAACCCAGCATTTGGGTTAAAGACATTTGGGCAAAAATGCACAGCATTTTTTAGAGTTTACAAATTTATAATTTGGTTCCTGATAGCAAATGCTTGTTTTTAAGAAAATCTATGTATTTAAATGTCTATTAGTCTGTCTGTCATTCATTCTAACCTTAGTTTTATCATTCTATCCATCAATCCATCATATTTCTTTCTGATGTCTTGACTAACCATAGTCATGATCGCTTACACTGAAGTAACATATACCTTTTAACCTTCTCTCTTTTCTTTTCTCTCCTTCACAGCATCTCCCTTTCTTTCTTTTACACATGCCCTGACAAAACAAGCACTAATATATTTTGGGCTAATAGAGCTTTTACATTCTTGAGTATCTCGGCTTTTACTGTAAGTGCTACATCAATATGCTAACCGTGTTCATCATTCGCAGACGGAACAGGTTTTATCCCATTATGGCAGACTATTGAAAGCATGCCTGTTAACGCTGCTCAAGATTTCCTCTTGAAAGGTGTCGTAAGGTAACTAAAGCTTTCATCCAACAGGCTCACCTCACTTCCAATGAACACGTATTTGAAACAGGAAAAAGAGCATGTTTAGAAATGTCAGCTATGTCCTGTTCCATTAAAAAGCGTTTGCATGCTATTGTTACCTTTCCTTAAGGGATCTATTTCTATATGATACAACCTTTTATGGTGTTTTGTTGGTGTATTTGAATGTGGTCATATTAAATAATATATATGTTTTAAACTTAAACCACATAATAGGGGTTGCACCGACTAATTGACTAGTCGACTTCAATGCTCTGCCATGACACTTTAAGCTTGACGTCGACTAGTTGCTGGTCCTATAGAGGGCGCAACAGGATAAGAAATATTTGAAGGACTTCCACATTTACGCTCCGTTTCCAAACAGTTCAAATGACAAATAAATGCATACTCTGAAAGCGATCCACAAGACATCTGTGATTATATTACTGGATGCTCGAAAACTGAACGGGAGAATGCACGTTTTAAAAAGCTTATTATACAGGTAAATGAATCGCCGTTCTAATCTAATGCGCTGCTGCACTGTAACGCATACACATAGGCTACAGACAGTAGCGCGTACATCACGCGCACAGAATCATTCAGCACGGAAATGTATTGTCAACACTGTTCTGTGATTTCTCAATAAAATAGCTTAGAAACTGAAAAGTTCAAGCATATATTTCTTAATAACTAAATTCCACAGCTTCACTACTAGTAGAAAGATGCTGCCAAGTAGAATTAATTCACACACGCAATTGCTCTCACTAATGCATTCATATTAATGTAATCTTTACTGTGCTACTTTATCTGTATCTGATTTAGAATGAGCAAACATCTGTGAGAAATATAACGAACCAAAGACAAAAAAACTTATTAAAAAAAGCTGTTATAGGAGCAACAGCCATGTGGGCAGTGCTGTCATATGCCGTAGCTGTGCACAAGGTGTTTGTCACAGCTCCAGACTTGTTTGTTCATTAATGGCGTCATCAGCGACTAGTCGACTTCGACTCGACTTTCATCACATAAAAGTAGACTTCAAAAAATCAGAAGCCGTTCAACCCTTACCACATGAATCACGTTCTTGGTTTCCAGTGTGTAACACTGTGTACTTGAGAGTGCATTGGCATGTGTTATCAGTGATTTAAAATGGATTTCTTGGTTTACGTGGTCTAATTCTTCCAGAGAAGAAAATACTGCACACTTTTCCAACACCAGTGTCTCCACACATAAATTAAAGTGCACATTTTCCTTAATGTAGCGGAGAATTAGTGCTCAAGTTGAGATATTGCATCCTGACAGTGTTTGTGGACCGATAGTGGTATCTGTGTGCATGTGCTGGTATAAATGTGTGGATTTGTGTGTGTGTGTTTGCGATTGGTCCCATGGGAGAGATCATAACCAGTGGGGGGCTGGGTTTTGAGTAGCTCACTGAATCCGACATAAAAATCAACTTCTGGAACAGCTGTGCAGAGCATTGTTTACACAACCCTCATTGTGGACACATTAATCACAATAGCACATTACCCACAAAACCACCAGCTGTGGTGTGTGTGTTTGTGTGTGTTTGTTTGTCACCCATTTGTGACGAAAGTGCAAGCAGTGTCCTCGGAAAGTCACAGCGAAGAGCTCACACTTTATAAATCACTGCTGTCAGTTTGATCCTCATTATCCTCTTTCTTTTCTCTCTCTCTCTCTCTCTTTCCATCCATCTCTTTTTTTCTCTCCACAGACTGCGTTTTGCATTTAAAACTTGCTTGGCAATGGTGGCAGCAGACTTTTAACTTAACAGTGTAAACCGACATCTGCAATTGCACAATTACACAAAGCCTGCATCACTGCTAGGGACAAAAATATATTTTGCTCATTTTTTCTGTGTGTATTCCATGTCTGTAGGTGTGCGTGTGCATCTATCCATCCATCTATCCATCTATCTATCTATCTATCTATCTATCTAGTAACTTTTTAGTCTTGAATTTACTTAATGTGGAGAGGATTTTAGAATTTGGTGCTCATATGAAAGATGCAGGCAGTGTAAAAGCTTACATTCACAATTCTTGAGACTGGCTTTTTGTTGTTGTTGCAGTTCTGCTCATAGATTTTGTGTTCTTAGAGCTATGGGGTCGAGCATTTCAAACCAACAGAGTGTTTAATAAATGATGAGCCTAACTCTGTGAAACAGCAACATTTGTATTCAACATCCTTATAAGCCACTTAAATTCAATTCAGGGATATCATAAATCTTACCAAATGAGCGTTAATGCATTATGATTGCACAACACCATCATTTGGGCTAGAAATTGCTTTAGGTCTACTTAGAAACCCTACACATTCACAACTCTCATCCGACTGTGTGAACCCCCTTGTGTGCAAATTTATTGGCCGTGTTGGGTCTCGATACCCACACAGTCACATCCTCTCTATCTGCACCCCAGCAGAGATTCATTTTCAGAGCCGTGCTGTATAAATCCAACAGTGGTTGGAGGTGGTGATTTTTCTCTCAAGCTGACGTTTTAACAGGAGGGGGAAATGGTGGGAGCTCATTTGATAGCGAGGTGATGATATAGCTGGCAGCCCTCAGTAGAGCTGAATGCTGTAGTTTATAAGCGAGGATGTAGCTGTCGCCGAGTCGAGCCGCTGCTCATAAACCAACTTTTCCTTGATCAGCCACGGGGGGAAAACAAGACATGCAAGCTGAGGAAACCTCAAGAGTAGAGCTCGAGAAATGACTTGAATATGAGGAACCAAATGGAGAAAAACATCTCTAGGTTACGTATGTAACCATGGTTCCCCGAGGGAACGAGACACTGCGTCGAGTCGCTTTGGGAACGCCCTTGCGTTCGTGTTCTGAAGCACGTGTCAAATCAGTCCAATGGAGCAGCGAGACGTCACGAACGGGGTGACGTAAGCACCAGAAAGTATAAAAGCACATACAGCAGAGCGCAAACCAGCTTCGATGAAGTTGCGCCCCTGCAGGGATGCAGGGAAGTAGCCAAAGAGACGCAGCGTCTTGTTGCCTCGGGGAACCATGGTTACATTCTTAACCTGGAGACGTTCCCCTTCAGGAACTCGAGCTGCGTCGAGTCGCTTTGGGAACAAGAATACCCACTGCGCCATACTACCAAGTCCTGCCTGTGTGTGTATCTTGCGAGCACATCACGAAGAGAGAACTTGGGAACCTGGGGTAGATGCCAGGTCTAGGTTGCAAAAGCGGACAAAAGTGTGCAGAGAATAATGTCCTACACAAATGTCCTGCAAGGCCACACCCAATTTGAAAGCCTTGGAGGCCGCCATACTCCCGGTCGAGTGCGCTCTGACCCCCATAGGTGACGGGAGGCCAGAGGACTTGTAGGCTAGTGAGATTGCCTCGACCACCCACCTACTCATAGTCCGCTTGGTCGCCTGAGATCCTTTCTTTGGCGGACCAAAATAAACAAAAAGCTGATCTGCCTTACACCACGGGCAGCTCTGTGTGCGTAAGCGTCCAGTGCTCGAACTGGACAGAGCAGATTAAGCCTTTCTTGACCTACATCCTGGAACGGAGGAGGACAGAATGCATGAAGTACTATGGGCCCTGGCGAAGAAACGGGCACCTTAGGGGCATACCCGACCCTCGGGTAAAGGAATACCCTAACCATGCCTGGAGAAAATTCCAGGCACGAAACATGAAGTGCCTGAAGATCCCCGATCCTTATAAGTGAGGAAATAGCGAGGAGAAAGACGCTTGAGCCTGAGCAACTTGACCGAAACGTCTTCTATGGGTTCAAAGGGGGCATTGCATAAGCCCTCCCGAACCACAGCCAGGTCCCATGAGGGCAACTCGGTGCACTGTACCGGCCTCAGCCTCAGCGTGCCACGGAGGGAGGGGGCATCAGAACTCGGACCATTTTTTGTTTGGTTTCTTCCACTGATTGACCACAAGCAGGGCGTCTTAGCAGCCCTAAGGCCGCCAGCTATAAGGGGATGGAGAAACCCTGCGGAAGGACATGCTCCTGCAAGAAACTTTGAATGATACCAATGGGCAGTGACTGGGTCCCTGCAGTCGCTGTCGCACCTGAAGCGAAAAAGTTTCCACTTCTGAGCATACTGTTTCTGAGTGGTGGGAGCTCTGGAAGGAGTATAGTCTCAAACAACCGCAGTGAGAGACCAGATGCTAGGACGCTGTGCCCCTCAGGGGACCATGCACAGCCTTCCATAACTCCCGGGCGGGGGTGAAGATGGCCGGCAACCCCGCATCTGAGAGAGGAGGTCCTCTGACGGAATCACAGCGGAGAGACATTGAGGAGGGACGAGCCTGAGGAGGGACACCAAGTTTGAGAACCATAATCGGCTTCGGCCAGTGGAGCTGGGGCAGCGGTAGGGAGAACCAGAGCGGACAGTGTGTCATTTCCGGCGACACAAATAGATCCACTTCCGAATTCCCTCCAAATGAGCTCCACCACATCGGGGTGGAGCCTCCATCCCCGGGCCTCAGCCCCTGTCTCGACAAGATATCTGCCCCCTGATTTATATAATCAGGGATATAAACTGCTCTTAGAGAGAAGAGCTTCCCCAGAGCCCACAGAAGGATCTGACGCGCCAGACTGTACAAGGGGCGCAAACGCAGACCCCCCCTGCCGATTGATATAGGAGACCACCGATGTGTTGTCTGTACGGACAAGAACATGATGTCCCCTTAGGTCTGGAAGGAAGTGTCTCAGAGCTCGAAACACGGCCAGCATTCCACGGCAGTTGATGTGCCAAAGAGATGATTGCCTTCCCACAGACCCTGGGCAGAGCAGCCACTCATGAACGCTCCCCAGCCCGTGAGAGAGGCATCCGTCGTTAGCGTTACGCGACGACAAGGAGCCCTTAACGTCGGGCCTTGAACCAGGAACCGACGTTTCTTCCACATGTCCAAGGCATGTCGCGTGACCTTGATCATGCGAAGCGGATTCCCCTCGGGGAAAATCCCTTGGTCCTGAACCACCACTGAAAGGGTCTCATGTACAGCAGGCCAAAAGGTAGTCTCTGAAACGTTTGACAGTGGTGGACTGGCCTTCCTCTTCACAGTGTTGAGGGAGGATGGAAACATGGAAATAAGCGTATTTGAGATCTATCGTAACAAACCAGTCCTAGGACTGGATCTGAGATACTATCTGCTTGAACCGAAGCCGTTTGATAGCGCTGTTCAGAAGACGGAGATCTAAGATGCAAGCCCCCATCCTTCTTCGGAACGGTGAAGTAACGGTTGTAGAACCCGGACGCTCTCGAGAGAGGAGGTACACGTTCTATGGCCCCCTTCCTCAAAAGAGTATCTACTTCTTGTTCCATTACCAGAGCTTGCTCGGGGCCCACTAGTGTGGGGATGACCCTGTTGAAATGAGGTGGACGAGAACCGAACTGATTCTGTAACCTTTCTCTACAATCTACAGGACCCACTTTGAGATATTTGGTAGAAATTTCCACGCTACAAGAAAATCTACTAAGGGAACCAGCCTCTCGAGGATGGCATATGGTATTATTAGAGGAGCCCAATTCGGTGCCCTGAAGCGGATGACCGGCAGGGAACTACCGACCTGACTGCTGTAGCACCCTCGCTTGAGGTGGCGAGCTCTCCCGTGCCGTACCGTTGCCGGGCGGCAGCTGGGATTTTTGCTCGTCGGAGCTCACTGAGCCCTGAAACACAGAGGTGGCAGGGGTATCAATGAACCCCCATGAGGGCACTGCGGAGGATTGGGCCAGATACTTTCTTGCCCAGTTGGGGCTGCTCTCAGGGACCTTTACCATGGTAGGACCATTTGCCGAGGTCCTCTTAGACAAAGAACGGTCCGCAGATCCGTTTTCGGTCTAGAAGACCCCGACTGAGAGCGTCGCCCTGACCCCTGATCTTTCTGTGGAGGGGTGTGGGTTGCAACGCTCTGTTTTTGAGACTGGCGATATGAGGAGCTTGATGGCTTGGGCTGCTCCCGCTCAGCAGCCCCACCCCTGAGCAGGTCAGCCTGGTATGCTTGTAACACCGCCATGGCGTGCAAACATGCGCCAGCCTGACCTACCGTCGTATAAGCTTTCCCAACCAGACTCGATGTAAGCCTAACGGGCCTGGTGGGAAGCTTCGGGGCCTTCAGGGACGATGCTGAGGATGGGGAGAGATAGCTCGCAAGCGTCTGCTCCACCACTAGCATCGCCCCATATACCTTATCATTCAGCCCCACGCTGTTCTTTTGAATAATTCGAGACTGTAATACGGGATGAGTACGGTTTCTCCCACTATCTTGACACCTCCATTCTTCTTAGCATGGAGATCGGGGAAAAACGGAAGGCCCTCGTTGTGAAGGCTGTGATCTGGATTCAGAAAACGCTCGTCTAATTACTTTTAGGACGAGCGTCCTGTTTCTCGGCTGGCCAAAAGATATTTTATTTTGGCGAATGCACGAAACACACCCCATATGCGGGGGACTGTGGTGGCGAGTCCACAGTCTCCTCTGTCTCGACACTCATCACATCCACCTCCTCGGAGGAAGATAGATGAAGCGTCTGGCTCTCTCTCAGGAGGGGTGGGAAGAAACCGCAGCGCGGGCTTCCGAACACTGAGAGAGAGCCGCGGATCTAGCGGGTGAGGACCGAGAAAAGGACGAGCCCGTCTCGGATCCCTCCGCTAAATCCACCCGCGATCCCCACGACAACAGTCTGCACTGTGCCTCGGCAACAGCGGGACCGCTGCCAGTGGGATCGCAAGCCTGGCCGCTCTCACCAAACGCAGCCAGGCGAGAGCGGAGCATACGCAGCGAGAGTAACTCGCAGTGATGACAATCAGCTCCTCGAAAGCTGACCGTGCATGCTCCGCTCCCAAACAAACGACACACAAATCGTGTGTATCCCCCGCCGCCAGATATCGTGGGCAGGGAGGAACAAAGCGTTTGCAATTCCGTTCGCTCGCCATAGACATTTTCATGATCGTTTTTTATATATGCTTGTGCGGACAGACAACAGTAAATAGACAGACACATTCACAGAGGCGCTATGAAAGAGCAGAAGCTGTTGTGCTCTGGGATGTGCTTTTATACTTTCTGGGCTTACGTCATCCCGCTCGTGAACGTTCGCTGCTCGTTGGACGATTTGACACGGCTCAGAACGTGGTCATGGTGAAGGCGTTCCCATAGCGTTTTGACACAGCTCGAGTTCCTGAAGGGGAATCATGTCTATCTGTTTATCGCTCTATCTGTCTATTAGAGCTGTAGAGGTACACATATTCACAGTGGTTGATTTGTAAAAAATTTCAAAGGGGGATGGTGGGGCGGGGGTTTCTGTGATTTCAAAAATGTGTTTAATTTTTAAACATATTTTTATTTAACAAAACGTAAGATCATTTATTAAATGAACTATGGTTTATGAGCTGCTTCCCTTTGGTCATCTTTTTAGGGCGGGGGGGGGGGCATTTCGTCCATAATGTAGGGTTTAAACCAATGCCCCCACACACAACACACACACAATCTCTGTGAGCCAAAAATGACCTAAAATGTGTCCTTAGTAGGGGTGTTTGATCTTGACAAAAAGATGTATATAACTTTTTTTTGGGGGGGGGGGGGATTTTGGCTTGCGATAAACGCTAATTTGATATTTTGTGGTGTGTTTTGTGCTGGTTTAGGCTTGTCATCGATAAATAAATATGTCACTAAAACCACCAGTAGGTGGCGGCAAGTGTTTTAATGAATGATTATGATTGATGATCCTTCAATCAAACGATTCTTTTAAAATGGCTGATTCAGTTAGCATCAAAGAAATTTGACTGTCTTTGTGAATGGATCGTTGGATAATTGGCTCACTCGATTAATTTCAAAAACAGATTCATTCAGGAACAAAACACCGCAGTGTTGCTCTGAGATGCACAAATGTTCTGCTCCAGCTTTGTTTAGAACTATTTTTGTAGGCAAAACAGAAGAACAAAAGACAAAATGTGTCTAAAATGGAACTCACTTAATTAACTTCTTGTCTGTTGAACTGCTGTATAAAATTAACTTAACATTTGCGATCACGCACATTACGCAATTTATTAAATGCTAATTATTGTGTGGTATTACTTATCATAAAAAGATTTTAAAAACTCACAGGGATATTTTTTCTTTCATTATTTAAATTATAGAGGCATTCTAGCTGCATTCTAATATGCTTCATCATGCAATTAATACTTTTGGACCCAAGACGTGTTTTTTGTTTGTTTTTTGCAAAGTCGTTTTAATTTCTGAATGGAACGCATCCCTCGCTCTCTCTCTCTCAGTATCGTCCCTCGTCCTCACAGTCACTTGTACAATGTTGCACTTGAAACATTTTGCGCGAAAAATAATGAAAACATTTGTTAGCTTGCGCGCAGCTTGTTAATACTGAGCTCTGATTGGCCAATCACCATTACTTAGCTTATAAATTATTATGCGTGGAGAATATTTGTATTTAATTTGCACAAGAAGTTTTACAGTACATAATACATAGCATTATTAATCTAAAGGGGATGGTAAGGGGGGATGGTGGTTTTACAGAGGGCATGCTTTTTGTCATTCGAGCCCTGCGTATTCATGCCGTATTTTTTAAGATCTGTTTTGCTAAAATATTTTGCATGGCAGAACTTGTCTGCATGTCGTTATTTGTCTGCTTGTTCTGTCTGTCTCTCTGTCAGCTTTCAGAAATAAATCAATATAAATTACAGTGATATTTGTCTAATAAGTAGGAAAATATCACTTTAGTTCACATGATTTTGACCCAAAGTATTGACTCGGTGCAAAAACAAGACTCTGAGTAATTGAGAAATTGATCGGATAACGTGAATCATCATGGCCATTATGATACAGAACGTGGATAAGAAATGAATTAGTTATTGCAGTTTTTCTAGCGTTTTTCACACTTCTTTAAGTCTTGAATGCTGTAATTAGCCGCCACATATTTGAATGAATGCTCTTTGATGCGGCTGCTTGCACAGGGCCACGTACTGCACCAGCATGTTATTTAACATGTCCGTAAAGTTATGAACAGTGAGAACCTTTCTCTCTGCTTTCCCTAAGAGACCCGGAGCCAAAGAAAGCAGGTTTTATCCATCCATCAGGTCATATTTCCACACCTAGCTTTCTGTTGTTCCAACTTATTCTGTCATTGTCTTCTCTCAACTTCTAAAACGCACTTGAATAGCGCAGAGCATTGTCTAGCACTTGCAATTACATCACTTATTTATAACAATAAGAGTGAGCGAGAGATGTTCCCTAAAGAAAATAAGGAACATGAGGCTTGTGGAAAGACGAAAGGAAGACTCCTGGGTACCATGGTAACAAACAGTGGTTGCAGTCGGCCGTTGCTCACCTTGCTGTTATGCCTGGTCGAGTGACGGTAACTCCATCCGACATGGCAAAGGATATTCATGTTCTGGGGCGAATACAACGAGGCCAGTGAGGATGCTGTCAGTCAAACTATAGCAAGGCTTCTCCTGTAGATGTGACGCCATCAACACACACATATACTCAGTGGAATGAATATGTTTTCTTAGTGCAAAGCTGGAAAGAATGCATTTACCGTGACCTTTTGATTCCTCCTGCAGCCTCCCAGCACTCACATAGGCTTTTTACACAGAGCCGATACACATACACACACATTCCCACCGGTGCTGCCCAGCATGGCCTTTACTGCTCCTAGAAGTTGCAGTACCTGTAAATGTACATTTGGAGTGCATAATAAAAGCATCAGCTCTATTTGGGCCTACTGAGTGTTTATAAAGAACTCCATTACTTCTTACCGTCCAAGGTTACTCGCTGAACTCATAGTTCAACCAAAATGAAAGTTATGTCACCATTTAAAGTCAAGAGTGTGGTATTACTGATATATTTTATGTCGTAGAATAAAATGCGAAAATGTCTTAAACTGAACATTTTTGTTTTTTCAGTTAACTAGGGCCCTATTATATAAATTTTTTCCATTTTAATTTCTCTGGATTCGGTTGTTGTTTTTTTTCATTTGAATTTTTCTAGACTCTGTTTTAATGGTTAAAGTACAATGACTGTGCACTGTGTAACCAATGAATGGGGACATATCCCGCGATAGTATCACTAGGGGGAGAGTTCCGTGCGCATTGCGTAAATCATAGCCATAGTGCGGGTACACCTCGGACGCATCGGATCCGTTCCTCGGGGGCGGCGTTCAGGAAGTGGACATAGTTCGTGTATTAGATTAAAAACATTATATGAATACTGTTCGGTTTCTCGTACAAACCGATCGTTTCGTGTCCTTTCAGCCCGTCAAGTTGGTAGTCACGCCCGCCGGTGGGGGTTTTATCTGAGATTTGTCTCTGCATGTTAGATTTTGTTACCATTGCCAGTGCATTATGACAGACTGATAGATGCAACATGCTGGACCTTAAAATCAAGATTTTAGTTCATAACTTAGAAAGGAAGTCCCTACATCTTGGATGGCCCTGGGGTAAGCAGATAAACCTCCACATTTTCATTTTGGGTTGGGTAACTATCCCTTTAATTGTAACACAGAGCCCTAAACCCTTTTTGGTGTTTTATTTCACTGTAACGTACCGTACTTTGATTTATCCAAAACAAAGGATTCTGCAGAATTCGTGGAACATTCCGTGTTGACTGGATTCTGCGAATCCATTTGTGTTTTCCGCATCGGGGGGGGGGGGGAAACCATAGGCCCATCTTTTAGATATGTATAATATGTTTTGGTGAAGTTGCAGAGGTTGGGTTTATGAGTGGCTTTATAGGATGTGAAACCTTCAGTGAGCAGTTTTATTGTATAAAAACTGTGCTCGTTGAACAAGGGGTACTTAAAAGTAGATCATGTATTAGTTTTTTGTAGAAATAGTGTATATTTACACATCTATGTTTGCAAATAGAAACATTATTATTTTGTCAATGTCCTCAAGGAATGATGACATGGACTAGAAGGTAAAAACTCCTTAAGAGTTTATGATAGGGCGTTTACGCGTCTGTCACAAGATTACTGTTGGGGGGGCAAGGAGCGGGGACGAATGTACTGAAATAGGAAAATATGGCTTTCGCGAACATCGGACAGGGCGGAAACGAGAGATTCGCAGAGAAAATGAGAAAATCTTTTGGCTCAATCTGTTCTCGCCCTGGTGACTGCATGAGCGGATTCTGTTTTAGTTCCTTGTTGGGGTATTAATTCTCTGGCTCATAATCCCAGATCCGCATGCCTATGATGCAGGTCAGATACTGGTTGCCTCACACACCAGACGGCCACACACACCCACACCCCCATGTGCAGTATACACGCCAGAAAGACCTGCCGCCTACTTGGCGTTTACAATGTCATCTCTCATTTTAACATGCAAAACTGACTGATCATGTTTAGACTTCTCTTCACTGCGGCTTCCCTGACAGCTATGTAGTCCAATGAGTGCTTCCGAAGAGGCCTTTTGTGTGGTTTTAGACGCGCACACCATTCCTTTATATCAGATACTCGTGATGTTTTTGGCACTTAAACCCACACTACAGGAAAAAAATATCACATTTTTTTTCTAATTTCTGTGCCTTCAAGCAGAAGTGCAAAAATATTGATCGTTTTCAAACCATTTTTTTTTCATTCCATCTTCCATTGGGCAAACACACAGATAGCCCCATCTCAAATTCACATTATTGCTTAAGCCAGTATCGTTATTTAAAGAGTGTTACATGCTAATTTCATGAAATTGAAAGATCTGATATACTGCAACATAAAAATTTGGATCTAAAATCTAAGATTATTTCATATGAATTTAATTGATATTTATTTTTTGGCAAGTGGTCATGGAATGGTGCCTGTTTGGTGTAGTGTTTGTGCCATTTCCAGCCTCAAGACATCAAAATGGAATTTAGCTATGTTTTATTTATTTGAGTATTATTTTCTCAAAAGTGAAAGTATAGACATTTATAATGTTGCAAAAAACTTTAATTTCAAATAAATGCTGTTCTTTTGAAGAAGTATTCTTTTAGAAGTATTCTAAAAAAAAAGAATAATAATCATGTTTCAAAATAAAAATAGCTCTACCAATGGATGTTTGAGTCTATCACTACACAGTTTGATCCAGATCCCGTTAACATGTAGGGGAACTTTACTAAAAAATATGTTTTGAGATATGAGTCTTTATTTTTGTGTTTCACTCAAAAAAACAACTCTAAAAATACCTTCTTAAAGGGCTAAATAGAAAACGGTGATTTTTAATTGTTATATATTTCACAAATGGACTTTTTGATTGCATTTTTGATCAAAACATGCAGTTCTTCAGTGAATCATATGAGAACACTTCTTTCAAAAACATTAAAAAGTCTTACCGCCCCCAAACTTTTGAATGGGACTCTATAACGGTTCATATTTTACCAGCAAAAATGTAAGATTAACTTTCAAGAACACTGATCCCTATTGTTTTATTATTTCCTATTTCTGCCTGCTTGAGACATAGCAATGTCCTTAATGTCCTTACAAAACCTCCAACATCTGTTTGTTCTCGTGGGACCGCTGAGCTTAGAGTGCCCACATCACTGAAGCATGTTGAGACGGGACGCTGTGCTCTATGGGGGAAATATGACCACAGCAGAGAAATGTGGGGTCATGGTGCCACGGCTTAGATGAACCGAACTCATCCGAGAGGAGAAGGAAGAAAGGCAGGATGTGGGTCAGGGGCCAACGAGAGCTGAGGGAATGGGTCAGTGGTTACAGTAAAAGACAATGTTCTTTATCGATCCGCACACACACACATTCTCAATTTCCTACCGTCAACTTCCTCAATTGCTCCCATTTCCTGCGTAATAGATTGTGAGTATGATTAATGAGATATCAGTTGAAATCCCCTGACCAGACAGCACCCGTCTGACTTCAAATGACAACGTCTCATTGTTAATTATTTAAATAGGAATTACAAGGAATTGGCAGAGACAATCAGTAACACACATCGCCACTGTAATTAAAAACCGTCTTGACGGTGTACGAGGCTAAATTGGCGTGATGCTGATGAGAATTGAGTACATCACGCGGATTTGAATGCACAAAGAAAACTTCAGCAAAACTGATCCCACGATCATATGTCAGATTAGGTCAGGTCCTCGTGGTTGCGATGGCTGGAGATGGAATTTACTGTGGTGTGCTCTTTGCAGGGGTTATCATACTTCTCCTGGCAGCTTCTGAGTGGAAGTAGATAACTGCGGGAGCTTTCTGCACATTCCTTACACTCATACTCAGTGCTTGCCAAGATTTGCTGTATTTGATGTTCCTCAAACATTCTACTTAAGATTTGTTCTAAATTCATAACCCTGAGTATTAAGCCTCTGGAGTTAAGACTCGTTCACACCAATGATAAGTGTAGAAATAACAAGAATTTATTATTGTTTTAATAATGGTTCTAGTTCTATGACCATTGCGCCAACCTGAAATATTTGCACTTTTTAATGCCATCTGAGCAAAAGAAACAACATTTATGAGATTTCATTATTTCCCCATTGTTGGTTTCTTGCATGCCTCAAATAATTTCATCCTTAGATGTGTTATGTAGAAATTTAAGATTACACTGGCAGTAAAGTTTGGAATAATTATGCATTTTTAAAGTTTTTGAAGGAATTCTCTTATCCTCGCCAAAGGCTGCGTTTATTTGAAGAAAAATCATTTTGATGCAACATATTACAATTTTTAAGATCTGTTTTCAATTTGAATACATTTTAAAATAGAATTAATACCTTGGACCTTGGAAGTTGTTTTTTAGCGGCCAGTACTCCAGTCTTCAGTGTCCAATAATCATTCAGAAATCTTCTAATAGTAATAGTAAATGCTAATTTAATAGTGTAATATTTGACAAGTTTTTACTGTATTTTTATCCAAAAAAATGCAGTCTTGGTTAGCATACAATTTCAAAAACATTAAAAACATGATTCATTTAAAACTATTGATCTGTAGTTTAAGTTTTTGAATTTGAAAATCTTTTGATTTATTGATAGCATTTTCAACATTCAAATTGTACAGTGATGATGTCATTGTAAAATTTGCATACTGAATTGTGATTGGTCTAGTCTTTCTTGGGTGTTTTTTTTACCATTTAAAGCAGACTTAGGCTGTACAGTTGACTCTCATGCACAGCTGACTGAAAACAAGACGTGTGTTGCATGTCATGAAAACAGTAAAGTGGCACTTCATTTACACAGAACCAAAGCCTAAAACATAATCCTGTCTGAAACTTTATTCTTTTTTCTGCCTTGCAGCCTTCAGGGATTGCAAGTGTAAGAATCTATAGTCTGCCCCGACCCAGATTCCACTCCACAATATATGTTTATTCATGTTTATTTGGGAAATCAGGCTCATTTCCAAATGGCTTAATTATTTATAGAGAAGGAATACGGTCAACATTATGGTTTTTCTTAGACTTTGTTATGAATACATCCTGGGCCGGATGGTGACAAATTGTAGAATGGAGCAGGGGGGGGTGGGGGGTTACCCTTTAGAACCACCTCAGACAAAGGGGTGTCAGAACTTAATTAACATACAGACTACAGCTGTTACAACAGGAGAAACTTCCTTTGACTTCAGGGGTCGTGGGGACACTGTAACGTTACGTAGGGAAAGATTGGGAGGTGCGTTTAGGATATTCTGGGTTCATTCCGACTCTGTTGAACCCAAGGTACTACATGTACTTTGTCACTGCTATGCTGCAATAAACATCTTCATGGAGATCTTCAACGTCCTCATCACTTTTTCTTACACAAGTCTAGTTTGAAATCTCGCTCTTTTCTACTCCTTAGACAACTGAGGAAGAGGAGAAATGCGGATCATGAGGAAAAATCCTGCATTCGCCTCAGTAGCCTGTGTAACCTTGACTTCACAACCTGGGCGTTTACATTGCCATTAGCTATAATCGGTGGATGTCAAAACTCTAACTGCAGTTGCAGCAGGAAGTGCAATTCATGCATTACAGTGTTTATCTGGAGTGCAGACAACAGACAGGTGTGCTCAGAGAGGGGTCTGCTGTTATTTCAGCGCTAGCTGGAGGTGGGCTAAGTGCAGGCTGGGTGAGCAGTAACCCGCTGATGATGGGGAGATGTAGTAGTCATGCCGCCAACAGAGAAAGCCAGGGTCTCTCAGCACTCTGAGCTACTGTGAAGCCCTGACAGGGGCAACACTTTCGGCTTGCTGTGAACAACACGTTGCCAACTGGAAAATATTTACATGTCGCTGGAGGATATGGATGAATGTGTGTTTTTTTTAATTTATTTTTTTTATTATTATTACTTTTTTAAGTGTGCTTCAGGTTTATTTAGTGCTAAACGTCGGTGTTAACAGGATATGTATGACAGCAGCATATTAAAAATAAATCAAATTGTGTTTTTTTTCGTAACACAATAAAGTTTTATTAAGAAATTAAATTTTTTTTTTACATTGTCATTTAAAAGGAAAAAAGTTTAGATATAAACCCTGTGTTACAATACACTACTGTTCAAAAGTTTGGGGTCAGTCATTTTTTTTGCTTTCTTTTTTTTTTTTTTTTAAGTAAATGAATACTTTTATTCAACAAGATGTGCGAAATCAATCAAACATTTTTATTTATATACACAGTTTACAAACAACCAGAGTTGACCGCAAAGTGCTTTACAACACTATCAATACCAACAATATGCAAATTACACCGTTATAAAACAAAATCACACATACATATACACAGAATACACAATCTGTAAAAATGTGTGGCGTTCCTGTATAACAGTCAAAACAGTTTTGTCTGGGATACGAAGCCACTGACAATCAATTGATACAAAGTGATAGTCAAGACTCTTTGTTACAAAAGATTTCTCTTTTAAATAAATGCTGTTCTTTTTAACTTTTATTCATCAAAGAATCCTGACGCAAAAGGTATTACAGGTTCCAACAAATTAAGCGCACACTGTTTCAACCATTTATTATGATTAGCATGTTTGGAATGATTGCTGAAGGATCATGCCGTGACCTTTATGACTGGAGTAATGATAGTGAAATTCAGCTTTATCACAGGAATGAATATTTAAACTCTAAACTATGTTAAGTACATCACACAGAAAGTAGTTTTTTAATTGTAATAATATTTCACAATTTAAGTATTTTTCTGTCTTTTGATCAAATAAATGCAGCCTCTGTGAGCAGAAGAGCCTTAGTTAAAACATTCAATATATATATATATAATATATACACACACACACACACATATTACATATTATATATATATATATAGAATTGATAACACCCACACCTATATACTATATATATATATATATATATATATATATACTGAGTATTCAGGATATAACTTTTTTTTTTTCTGCAATTGTACTTTTATGTTAAGTAATAGTTAAAAAAAAAAAGTTTGCACTACAAAAGTAACAAGAGAACAAACTGTATTTTTAAATATGGTAAATTGTAGTCAGCGCCAGCACAATCACTTGAGTCTTTTTAAGTGTTTGTGTGAGTGTGTGTATGTATGTGTGTGATTAAGTCAGAATGAAAGACAGAGGGAGACTATAAATAACAGCTGCATACTTCTGAGTTTCTTTTCATCAACACATGGGCACCTGCCCGGAATAACATCACCCATCATCCCATTTGGCAGGAGGTTTGGACTTCATAATTAGAGTCTTTTTTTTTCTTGTCTGACTGAGAGCTCTGTGCTGAGACGAGGGAAAATAGATAGATGCAGAGAGGGACATAGAGAGGTATAGAGAGGGAGAGAAAAAGAGATAGATTGAGGTCGGCGGGAGGAATGAATGACTGGCCGAGTCTTCATTTTAATCTTGTGCTCTCTCTGTGCAGAGCCACTGCACATATTTAGATAGACTTGCTTGAGCCAATTACTGTTAGCGTGAATGGATGGCATGAATAATATGACTTGATCGTCCAAGCATGTTTTAAGACATTTGTACACTTTTACCAAAAAAAAATCATAAAAATTGTATCATTTGAATCAATGAAACATGTCATAACTATATATATTAGTGCTGGGCTTTTAAATCGCGATTAAATTATAACTATAATAAAACTATATGGTAATATATATATATAAATATAGCTAAATTATAACTGTTCATTTGTGCATTTTTATTTAAAAGTACTACTGCTAATATGCACAGTGCAATGACATTTGGTTTGCAAGCACTTTATAAAACAAATAAGGTGATTTTTACAGCATATTCCCTTTACATAGTATCAGTAAATATTTATTGTAAAAAAAAAATATATCAGGCACTTTATAGTAGAGACCTTCAACTCCCGCAGGACCAACGCAACAGGGGTGGGTGCAGGACAACACTTGATGGCAAGTGTGGGGCTGGAGAACTCGTGTGTGTGCGGGTCGAGAGCAAAAACAAAATAGAAACATCTAAATATAAAATATCTGAAACAAATAAATTGTTATTTATCTATTGCACAAAAGCAACAAGAACAAATAATATATCATAAAAATGATTTGCATGCGCAAGTAATTAAAAAACATCGCAGTTTCTATTTATACCCTTGCTGCGTTGAGCATGAGACAACGCGATTTTCATGAACGCAATGGTCAATCAGAGGTGTTTAAGTTAGAATCCACTCACAGCTCAAAAGTTATTGTGCAGTGCTGAAAATGGTGTGCTTATGAATCCTCTCATTATAACACACGAAATGTCTGCCATGCTAAACCATGTATGCACTATGCTGCAGCCCATGCTTGCTTTTCTGTTAAAAAATAACAATGAACAGTGGTTTGTGAATGTTGATACTTAGCCTAAATAAGTTCCATCGGGAGCTTTCATGTCGCGCTGCTGCAGGTCTTAGGTTATGCCACCCACAGCTCCCATTGTTGAGACGGCGTGATTTACGCCCATCCCAAGCCATGACCATGGTTTTCTGTTTTTTTTTCAGATCCAGTGAGCATGGACTTTCAAAATATAATATGAACAAACAACTGTGTTATGCTGATAAAATCATGTCAGCTTTATTAATTAATGCTTAGGACGCAATAACTAGAGCGTGTTAGAGCTTGCCCAGCCCTAATATATCTATATAGCTATATAGGTTGTTATTACAAATTAAAGAGCTGAGATATAATTTTTTTAGTCTGTATAATGCGAGTGTGTTGGTCCTATGATGGCGTCATAGGTGCCGCTTTGATTGCTACAAGAAACATTGCTGTTTATTAACAGTGTTGAAAATGGTTGTGCTGCTTAATATTTTTGTGGAAACTTGATTATTTTTTTTTTTCAGGCTTCTTTGATGAATATAAAGTTAAAAAGCATTCATTTGCCTGAATAAAATGTATAATTAATTTAAAAACTCACATAATCTAAAATGTATAATCTAAATTTAAATATATAATAACTAATCTCAAACTTTTAAACGACCCTTACAAAAGTCACGTTTGCTAAAGAGGGAAGGGGGGGGATAGGGGGGAAGGGAGGCTAAGCTAGTTTAACCATGGTCTTTGTAGTAAAGCTGTGGTTATACTGTGGTTACTGCACATTAACTATAATAAAACCATGCTTAATTTTTGTAAGGGGGTAGTTTGTATACTTTTATATTGACAGACTTATATCATTAGTTCAGTTTTAACACTTTGAAAACAGTGGGAGATAGTGGGAGGCAAGGAAAGAGTGATTAGCATTCAACCGTCTAGCTGCACCTGTGCTGTCGCTGTCATTTAAGGTAATGAGCTTGCCTACTCACCTCATTCACAGTCGAAACACTTGTCTTATTTGCCTGTCTTCACTTACACACATGCAAACACAGGCACATTGTTATATTCTTGTGTCCTTTATATGTTTGTCCGAATGGTGTGTCTTATTTTTAGGTCTAATAAACACACTGTGAGACCGTGAGCTGTGAGCTGCTTCTTTTACTCACCCTCGTTCATTTTACATCACACCAAGACATCGCCCAGGGAAGCTGGATCATTAACCGATGTCAGAGAACACAAGAATAAATCAAACCAGAGTGCTCGAAACCAAATCCACCACACCACCTTCATTCCTCGTGTGACGCGGCCAGTGTGTCGATCACACCAGTCACTGTTTAGCTCACCACATTTTACAAACTAAAGTTAAACACAATGGCCAAACGCCACAAAGCAAGGTGATAAAAGTGATTACAGTTATGACAATCTTTAACTGAGTGGTTCAGACATGGGGAGATACCAGCACTGAACAAAAATTTGATTATTGTCTTCTGTTCAATCCCTTACTGGATGTGCGGAACGATAAAACCTGATGAGTAAATTTTACTGCGTGGTAAATCTGCCCTGTCTGCTAACTGTCTAACCGGATGGACACTAGTTTTTAGCATTTTTTTAGACTCCTAGCGAGTGAATGCTAGCCCAACACAACCCATATCCATCTGATTTTCAGCATGGGCTTCTGTATTAGTTGCCTGTGGTAGGGGACTTATGCAGCTACTGTTGAAACCTGGCGCAAGTGATCATAAGGTTCGC
The DNA here is from genome assembly GCA_018155175.1 of Sinocyclocheilus anophthalmus. Classification (NCBI taxonomy): domain Eukaryota; kingdom Metazoa; phylum Chordata; class Actinopteri; order Cypriniformes; family Cyprinidae; genus Sinocyclocheilus; species Sinocyclocheilus anophthalmus. The sequence goes on along the minus strand of JADLZN010010672.1, from coordinate 16,064 downwards.
TTATCTATTTGTCTGCTGTGGTTTGTGATGGCATTGGAACTTTTGGAATTAAACAGACAAACCATCCTGAAATCTAATTGAATCTCTGCTATAGCCTCGAGCTTTTGGTTTGTTTGTGTGTGTCATTGACTACATAAGACTTGGGTTTCTTTTTATCACTAATATGTTCATATCTCAAAGTGCGATTTTTTAGTTGAGAAGTGATTGTGATAAAGTGGTTGACCTTGCGGCTTGCAGTTAAGTGAGATATTTCTCAACAGTTCTGGTCAAGCATGTAAAAACATGAAAGGAAAAGCACTTGTAAAGTGTCGATGCCATAATGATATATTTATAAAGGGAAAAGTTATACAGTGGGAATGGGTGCTTATGAAAAATTCGTGTTACGGAGTATTGACAGCATACCACTTCATTCACAGATCATGTTTTCTCTTATAAGTGTAAGTGTTTGTTGGTTTTTATCAAAAATACTACAACATAAAATAAACAAAATGAATAAATGCATCTAACGCACATGCAAAGGCCACAAAATGAGCTCGTATCGTATTCGTGTGTTGAATTTCAAGGAAGTATCTTATAGCTTGATTATGTACAAAATGCCAAGCATTAAATAAATAAATAAAAATAAGAAAAAAAACAAAGAACCAAGCCATTGCTCAGTAAGGGTCTGAAAGTCAGCTAGTTTTAGTTTTTTAATTTTATTTGTTTGTTTGCTATTTGATTTGCATTTTATATTTAGCCTATATTATATTGATTTCTTTTATTTGATCAAACAGGATGACTTGTTTTAAAGTGAGACCACAAAGCATGCATTGCTAATACTGACATTTATGCGGTTTACCAACCAAAGTTTAAGAACGTGTCTCTGTAAGGTAAAGTGATGTTTCAATATAATGGCAGGATTGAAAAGAGAATTTTAGGAGACTGGAAAAAATTTTAATTGTTTATAAATAAAAGCAATGTTTAAAAAAAATCTCTATTTTGTTTGACATTTTTCGATTAGAGAAAGAAAAATGGAAGACTTCTGCAGTATGTCTCAAAATTTGTCAGAGATTTTGACAATTCTGACTTGAACTGACAAGTTAGATTTTTTACTCCAGATTTGTTTTTATTTACACTGTCAATTAGTGCATAGCACCCCAGGTTATGGCAAAAAAATTGTATTATCTATATTTTCTGCTGTTTTTAATTAAATAAATGAATCCATTGTGAGCTTAAGAATCTTTCAAAAACATAAAAAAATCTCACTGACCCCAAACTTTTGAACGGTAGTATATAGGATGGGGTTGTGAAAATACACTGTATAGCAGGAATGACCCACATAGAGATGCACATTTACAAGCAGCTTGCTAAAGTAAAGGCCTCCACAGTGCTGTCAGCTATTTCCCCAGTCTCACTTTTGGCTTTGACAGTGGGTTTTCTAAACGCCGTCTCAATTTCAGCATCTGTACTGTGGTTATATTTTTAACTGTGACAGGACTAGCTAATCGTGCCTCTGTGCCCTCCAATGTAATTGCATCTGATTGCCCATCACTCCCCTACCTGCTCATCTTTTGAGCACTCAGAGCTTGATAGAAACACTAGAGTGCTTTGAGTGTCAATATTTTTGTTGTGCTTTCCCTTCAGAGGAAGAAAAGGGTGTTAAGTGAAATCCAGCTACTTTGCATGCTCTCAGTTCTCTTTCTTATTTGTTAGCATGTGTCCTTACAAGAATGCACAGAAGACACATTTCTGCACTGCAGAATCTAGGATGCATTTCAGCTTTGAAAAAGGACAGTGAGGTTCAGCTAACTACTTTAGCCAAACCAGGTGCATTGGAAAAATGTGCCTCTGCCAACATTTTTGCAAAACTCCAAAAACATTGCTAAACACACAATTTGCTGCAGTTCATTCCTTTTCACACAAATTATGATTATGGCCCATATTTCGAATTAATGAATGAACACTCAGTTCCTTGCACAATACTATGTTATGACCTCAAAAAGTTTTTTTTTTCAATAATGTATGATTTGTAAACTAATACATTTTAACATTTGCATCACATAATATTAATCTCCATATATATGGCCAGCGTAGTAAACTTGCTAGGTAGATCACTTGGTGCAGCATTGCACTTGCGATGTGAAGCACTAACATAATAAAATGTTAGCACATTTAGTGGTTTAGGAGAAAATCAAACATGATTTTAGGCCTACTCTTTGGACATTTCACTTTGAAACTGCGATACAAGAAGCAACAATGTCATTTTTGGAAAAATGTCACCACATGCCAATATTTGTCACGAGCCTGGTTTGACTTCTGCCCTTTTTCCAGCAAGGTACATATACATTTTTAGTAATTTAGTCACCATGCACGGCAGCATTTCAACCTGCCAGCTCCTTTATGTAATTTTTCTTCCTTGCATCCAGACCCCCAGTCTAGTTAGGTTTGCATTCAGGGGTCTACAAGAGCTCATGCATTTTCAGCACTCGTGCTCTCAAACGGAGAATGATGCTAATTAGGAATGGAACAAAGGAGCTCCCGCTCTGATCTTCCACTGCAGACTGCTGACTGTCAGCCTTTTTTAATACTATAATTACCTTCACCAATTACACCCAGAAAAATAACTGATTCAATAATAAATTATTGAACTTTTTCTCGACTTTTTTGCAATGTCAGGTCCTCGGAAAATGCGAAGAGTTCATTTTGGAGGTGATCGGGGATGTAATGATTCATTGTATTATTTTCTTTCACACAGTAAGTGAAGTTTGAGGTCTTGTGCTGTAGTTAGTTTAGTAAATGGCAAAGAAGCAGTATAAAGCCCCCTCTTTAAAAAAAATATCTCCATATTTTGATACTTTTTTTTATATTGTCGATGACAAATTATCGTAAAATAGATTGGAAAAAGATTGGAAAATATCCACCTTATTCAGCGCTCTTTTTGCTTTCTTTCTTTTGCTTTTGGTTTCTATTTTGTGAGAAACCACTGCAAATGATCCAGTGAACTGTCTGAATTAATCAAACTAAGTCGTGAACAATTTCAGATTAAACCTGTTTGACTGATTGGTTCAGAAGAGTGATTCATTCACAAATCACTAGTTTTGATCCTAACAGCTGATAGAAAAAAAATAATGTCTTAATTGCTGCAATATTATCAGGGGGGGAAAATATTCTCAGATTGATATATGTTAATCTTGATTAACATTTAAGGATTTATTAAAACATTTTACTGGTGCACAGCTGTATTTTACTGGGCCTCATGCACATGTTTTTAATGGATCTTTAATAGCCTACATATAATATTTAATTCATAATGGACAGGGTTGCCATGGCTGCATGTTCTTTGTAATGAATATGGAAAAGAGACATCTCTTCAGATCTTAAGAGCGAGTTGAATCACTTTGTCTTTTTATTGCTTCTAAATGGAGTTTAAATTGGGTTGCAATAAAGTTTCAAAAATAAGTATTCCATTCCACTCTCTGTTCATAAAGACCAATAGATAGATGGATATAGATTTTTTTTTTTGGATTCCTTATCTTATTTGTGTCCCTGCTAAAGTGTTGATTGAAATGCCAGCGTGATTTTGAACGATTCCATTTCAGAAATTGCCTGTAATTTCACCTTCACTGCCCAATTTAACACACTGATCAAACAATTATCCTTTATTAGGCAAAATGTTGCAATTCACTGGATTTATAACTTAAATGGCTATAAATGGCTTTCACGCTGTTTCCAGAACCCTCTGTATTATATGAATTGGACTTTTCTGCTCATAATGTCAATAACAGACACTGATTGGAGTAGAAGAAAACAGACAATTACAGTCGTGGTCTTTTTGTGTCAGAGTTGACGTGTAGAACAGGGCCTTAGATTAATCTTGGCTGATACTGAGTGAATGAATCGGCTTTGAAAGAGCATTGTGTGGAACAGAATGAAAATTAAAGTTCACATCCAATTGAAATTCAGTCCAGCTGAGGCCATTCAGATCTGAGAAATACTTTCAACATAATTCTAGTTTTGCATGAATGGCAATGAAGATTAAAAAGGAAGCCACGTTTGTTCAGAAAGGGCACTGCACACCGCAGCATTGACACACTTGAGTATTTAGGATGTCAGTCTCATGCTTTAGTGCCTAATCCTGAAATCTCAGCAGTTTTCACAAAATCGCACTTCTAAACGCTTCATTCACTTTCATTGTAAAGCGAAGTAGCTCTGCATGTCTTTCTTTGCGTTTCTACAGCAGAATAATAAGGTGTATAATGTAATGGGGTCAATGACATATACTGTAAGAGTGTTCCCAATAAAGAAAAGGAAAAACATTTTTAAATGTTTAAATTCAATTCATGCTAAATATAGTATGTAAAAATCACGTAAAATATATTAAATATACAGTATTTTATTACACCTTGAACACATGTGAGTGTACACGTCTTAATAAATAGTATTGTAATGAATTATGTATGTGTGTATGCAAGTAATATGAATGCATGTATGTATTTTAAAATCTTTTTATAAATATCAAAAAGTTGTTAATGCAGTTACACATGACATTTTACAACCAGAAATAACAGACTCTATTCTCGAATATAGTTTGTTGTTTTGTTTGTTTGTTTGGTTGGTTGTTTAAATGAATGTTTTAGGTTTATTCAGTCAACATGTTGCTCTCACATGTCTTGTAACACCTTTCAGACAAAAGCTTTTCAAATATTTTGCAGTGAAGCTGTTTAAAAAATATTTATTTGTTTTTTTGTTTGTTAGGCATAATTTGTTATTGCTCTTTCTTAGATAAAACAAACTACTTAATACTTTCCATAAAGATTATTCTATTAATGATATTTTTTTTATCTTAAGTATAATAAGGAGAGTACCACCCTGGAATAAAATTAAATAAAATAAAACGTTTTAAGAAAATAAAATTAATAGATAGGACTAAATTTATTTATATGAATTGATTGTTGTTTTTTTTATACAGGTTTTCTATGTATGTTATTAGTCCATGTCATTAGTTAAAATAGTTTTCAGTTAATTTGGGAAAAAGAGAAACACAAGTCAGTCAGAAAAAATTCATCCAGCCTTCCAGGAAATAAACATTAATTCAGCATCACACAAGACGTGAGAGTTACTGCGTCCAAAATAAACCATGTAAGCTTTACATTTATTTGCCGTTTGCCGTCAGTGACCCCTGAGGATGTACACAAAAATGTGTGTATTATTCTCTCTGATTCGGCGGCAGCAGCATGATTCCATTCAGGACTTTCATACAGTGACGATAGGATGAGAGGATCCATTGCTAGCACTCCATTTCTTAAGTTAATCCAATTTACCATGGACAGACAGAGGCGGAAACTTACCACAACATTATCTATGGGGTCCAGAATTTCCTTCGACTTCAATTATGCTCAAGTGAAATTCTTTCATCTTGTCCGCGATTGCTTTACTTTATCGAGGACACGGATTATCCCCTGATATTTTCCAAAGAGTATTATACATCCCAAATGCAACTTAGGTTTAACAGCTAACTTCGAGCTCTTCCAGTGGGAGTTTTTTTTTAACACATTGCTGTCTGGGGTTGTGTAGAGTTAAAAACTGTAGAGGAGCAGCTCCTCCTAAGAACTTTCCTCAGATCTGCGTGTGGAGCAACATAATACAATAGTTAGTTGCTGAACCAGCTGCTGCTTTCCCAAACTGCTCTTCTTTGTGCGGTACAGCAGGCCATGCAGAGGTAGCCAACTTTCTCTCTTTTCTGTAAATCTATGCAGAAACTAGGTGATTTGGTTACTCTACAGAGGCAGTTAATTTCTCAGGCCATGTGCGGGCTAATACAGAGAGCTCTGGGAGCAACACCTGCTACAGCCTGCATAGCGTTATAAATATTCACAACGTAAACACTTAGTGGGGATCTTTTGCTGTGTGCAATGTGATGGATTGCTGTTTGATTGTATAAAGGGGATGACTGTAGGTCTATAGTTTAGGTCTTAGCTGTGCTTTTATTGCAGGTATGTTGTTTGGTATGTTTTCTAGTATGTGTGCTGAGCATCGAGGGGCTGCTCTGTTGGTTATTGATACGTGTGCAGCAGACCAAATACGTGAAGCACTGATTGACGTGAAGCTGAAGAGTAGAGATCAGTCAGACTGCTTTTTTGTGATGTGAAGGAACGTTTGTCGTTTGTAGAATCACAGAAGCACTACCCTCTCATTTATGTCATGGTAAAATATCTGACTGGTTAAAATTCTCCTAAAATGTTACTATTCTTGCTAAATCTTCAGCACTGACCACCAGATTTAAACTTTCGATATGTCATATGAAAAAATATATCAGCGATGAAGAGGATAAATATGCTCATTTTCAAAATGTTGGAATTATGATGTCAATTATTAAAGTTAGCAGTTTTGTTTTTGACAAAAAGTCTCTGATGCTCACCAAGGCTGCATCTATTCGATGAAAAATACATTAAAAACTGAAATATTGTGAAATATTATTCTAATTTTCTGTAACTTTGTATTCTAATTTTATTATTTTCTATTTTAATATTTTAAAATGTAATTTATCCATGATGACAAAGCTGACTTTTCAGCAGCCATTACCTCAGTCTTCAGTGTTACATGATCCTTCAAAAATCATTCTGATATGCTGATTTGAAACATTTCTTATTATCAATGTCGAAAACAGATCCTTAATATTTTTATGTTTTTTTTTTCATGATTTTTTAAAACAGAAAGTTAAAAAGAAAAGCATTTTTATGAAATATGGGACCAGATTTACTAACAGCTTGTGCCAGCGCAAAACGTCTTTTGGCGTTAAAACGGTACTGTCAGGATTTACTAAAGACGCGCAGTGAAGAATTAGCGATGAAAAGGTGTGGACACAGTTATTTTTGCGCTTATTGAACATGCATTTGTAGGAGTTTCCCTTTCAGATGCAAAATTTATGGGAGAGTATTCAAATGAATCACGCAATGCGATTTACTAACGTTTGCGCTCATCAAATAACTGCTATTTGCGCCATTATTTAACGCCCAAAAAAGCATGTCTTAAAGCAGGTGGAAATTTGTGCTGCTCTTGGTAGATTACGCTGGTCATTATGGAAATTATCTGGCTGGGTCTGTTTTCTTTAATGTGCGCGTTGTTAGTAAATTCCCCGCAGAATTTTCCCCTCCAATCTGCGCCATTGCGAAAGTCCCTGTTAGTAAATCTGGCCCATGAATTTTTTCTATCACTTTTGATCAATTTAATTAAATTTAATGCATCCTTTAAGAAACAATAATAAACTACTTTTGACCCTTACGCCCCATTCACACAGCGTCAGTGTCAACGCCTCTCATTTACTTTGAATGGAGTGACGTCAAGCGTTGGCGAAATGAATTGTGGGTCCGTCGCGTTGGGTCCGTTGCTCACGGCAGTAGTTGAAAACTTTTCAACTTTTCAAGCACCAACGCAGGCGTCAGCCAATCAGATAGCCTAATGCAAATGCCCTGGTGCAGACGCTAGCCAATCGCATTCATGCAACACCAGAAGACTAATGTGATTGGCTGTTGTCACTATGATGGTCGCGTCAGCACCACGCTTCAGAAACGCCCTCCATCAAGCGTTAACGCTGACGCCCCATGTGAATGGGGCGTAATAAACTTTTAATAGAAAACAACTGAAACTATTTTGAATTCTTTTCTTGATACTAAGTTCATGTGACTTTTAGTCCTCCAGAGTGTGTAGATGTTCATCCTACTGACCTTAGTGCAAAGAAACTCCCATTTACTCCCATACGCGCTTTTTTAAACAAGCAGCTATTAAGTGTTAATTTCGCTACGTTGGTTCAGTGCCAAAGTGTTGGAAGCCTCAAGACACAACACATTAGCAAACACACACACACACACACACACACAACGTATTGCCCAGTTTCAATGGATGAGCTGAGCAACACAGAGGTTAATGAGTGATAATCGGGCTCTATTAATTAGTTCTGGATGATGTCTCCAGCCTTCATAATTGGGTCTAAGTGCGTCTGGGCATATGCGCGTAAAGCCGTTTGCAGTGTTGTGGCAACAGATAATGAAGTTAAAGGTGTATGTTATTGCAGAGGCAGACACATCAGCGGAGCCCGTTATAGCCGCTAATACCATCCCTGGTGTGCATCTCAATGCTGTGCATATTAAAACTCAGCTCTGTCTCCTTCACTGTCCCTCCCGGTGACTTTTTGTTGTCTCTAAGCCGGCGGTTGGTGGATTTCACCACACGCAGCAAGTCTAATAAGCCTCTTACTGTCGGACAAAGTCAGTTGATTAGTAGATGGGTGTTTCGATAAGATCAGACCTTTGTGCGGGTTGAAACAAGGAAAAAGTGCCTCTCTGCCGAGACGCCCGTCTCAAACAAACGTCCCAAAGACGGGCATGAAAACAAACAAGTGCTGCCATGGAGATAAAGTTGTGATGGCTCTTCTAATGAACGTGTTATCTGAGTGACAGCTAGGCGGTGTGTCGCATCTTCACCTTTCTCTTATTAACAGACAGAGTTGTGATTTATTCCTCTGCAGCGAACGGTGCATTTGCCCTGGGCAGATCCATCAAGCGCAGATGGATAAACAACGTAGATCAAAGGACAAAGGTCAATGAGTGTACAAAGAGCATCACAGGAAACAATGGCTTCTGAATTATTGAGCGCTTCCTTTTAGAAGAGCCTCATCCCCTGCCTCTAATGGATGCCTCGCTAAAAGGAAGAATAAAAGTGAAAACGTAAATTATTTCTGAGTTAAAGAAGTAAAGAGCCTGCCGTCAACTTTCAAAACAGACACTGGGAGATGCAGCGCTTGAATTATGTGCGGATGTTTCCTCTCGAGTCAGTCCTGCGTGATTGAGTCCTTACTGAGGTTTAGTTTTGAAAATCAATTTGTGTACAGACATCCGCATTAAAGTCTTGACCGCAAATTGTTTTAGAATATTTCCACCATTAACGTTCATGTTATTTGGTCTTCTTAATGTGGTGGTGTCATATGGAACAGCCATAAACAGCATCTATAGGAATTGGTGAAAAAAAAAAAAAAAAAAAGCATCATAAAGATGCAACAAAAAATGTTGCAAAATTATTTATTTTCTTATTTCTTCAAAAAAAAAAGTCTTGATTCAATAATGTTTATTTAATTTAACACACACAGTTTATATAAAATATAAAAGTATAAACATTGTATACAGGCAGCATTTGTGTGTTTCGTTACATTAAAAGGAAGAACAATGGGGAAACACATTATTTATTTATTTATTATTAATTCAAATATATTTTTATTTATGTTACATTATATTTCTTATTGAACCATTGTTAATAAAAATTTTAAATAGAAAAGTCAATAAATGTATGACATTGTAGCATTTTGTGTGTTTCAGTTAAAATTAAAAGGAAATACAATTGGGGGAAACTAATTATGATTTTTCATTCAAAATCTATTGTTATTTATTTACATATATTTATTGAACACATTTTTATATTAAAATAAAGTATAATAAATTGTAAAAATTGTGCATTTTGTAATTTCAGCAAATTTAAAACAGGGAACACTAACTACAACAAAAAGAGTCAACATATAGCATGACTTATATTTATAAAGGATTAATTCTTTATTTAAAATTATTTTATTTAATTGTAACCATCTGTCTTATTAATTTAATTTTTTTTAATAATTAATGTAATTTAATTTAATTAATAAAGTTCTATAGCAAGAAATGGTGTATTTTAGCAGTTAAAACACTATGTGTGTATTACAGCTAAATGAATCAGAAAAAAAAGTATGTGAAGCAATTAGTTAAACAACGTCAAGATCAACAAACAAAAAAATAAAGTAATTTGAAATATTTATCTTATTTATACTAAGTTAATTTCTATTCACAGAATCATTATTCTAATTATACGTTATATATTATGTTATTATAATAAATTGTATACATTTATGTAAGATTTTTACTCCTATAAAAAATGTAACAATCTAACATTTTATATCATATATATAATATATATATATATAGATATGATATTAATATAAGGGAGTAAGGTTACCACCAACAGACGTAGTAACTTGGTTTTGATAGTCCGGTTCGCGGTAGGGTTTCAGTACAGCAGGTTTCAAAGCTTCTGCATCGAAACTAGCCTATAGGGAGCCTTTTATAATACCACGTTACAATAATATAATCTTAATATAATATAATAATAATAATACTAATAATCTAATAACTATAATAATCAACACTCAAATTTAAAAAATAATGCAACGTGCTTTTAAATTAACTTTGAAATTCACAATTTCTATTGTTGAAATTAATAATTTGAGTGGCTGTCATATTGTTTCCATCAAAATGATTAAACATAATTAAGACATCCCTAACGGGTAAAGTAAATATAATGGATGTCTAAAATTATTTCGTAAAATGCTCTTCAATTAGAACTTAATGTCTCTAAGCAACCACGGTGCAATCGGGGGGGGGGGGGGTGTTCTGACTATCCTAAAGAAGGCTTACGCCCCTGATGCGACGTAAACACTGAGTAGGGTGGGAGTCAGATAGAAAGCAAGGCTAGCCACTGTAGGATCTATGTCTCACAACGGACCCACCTACATGATGGAGACACACACATCAAACCAGCACATTCCATGGAAGGTTGTTGAGGTTCGTTTCTCCAGCCATCTGTAGTCGTAAAACTCATGCTCCATCGAGTAAGGTGAAAGCATTCCCTGGACTGTTTGGCTATATCTCAAGATAAGCTAAAAAGGACAGTACTTTAACGGTGCTTAAAATGGTTTTACGGGCTTGCAAAGAGCAGATAGAAATACCCTCATGACCAGTGGACGCATAAATTGCTAAACTCCGATCAACAAAAGAGACAATTTTATGGCTCCCTGTCCAGCAGGAGACTTTCCAGGAAATGTCCAGAGCTGACCTGATAGTGACCGGAGAACTCGACACTTTCCCCCCCCGCATTCCAAGGAAAGAGACAAGATGTCGTTTGACAATCGTTTGCTAATAATTGAAAGTATAAAATGATCAGAGCATAGAATTACAAATAGTAGGTTGTTTGTTGTATATATATATGCTTGACGTGTTTCATGTAATCGGTGCAACTTTAATCAGTGTTTATTACCCTTTTTAGGAAATAAGGATATTAAAACTGTGTAATATGTGAAGTTTAATCTTGAACGAATGAAAACCAGAAATGCAGAAGGTTGAAATGAAGTAGACTTTAATAGTATGTACAATATTTGCATTTAAGAGACTTCATAGACGTATTAATATATTATTATAGGTGGCCTCATATAAATGAGAGTCCCTGGTTAATGTATGCACACTCCGCCCCTTAAGAAGTCGATTGGAAGCCAGCGTCAGGGGACGGACTTATGCCACAGAGCAAAACCCGAATGCAGAACAGAATCCAGGGGTTTTTGGTTAGCTAGCTGGCTTGCAACTTATCCTGCTCTCGCTGGTCGCTGTGTTAGAGCACCTGCAAGCGTGCTCACATTTACCATCAAAAGCGACCAGCAAACTAAAACTCAACACTTCAGTGATACCTCGTTGAAATCGTCAACAAACTTGAAAATCTTGCACACTAAGACTCTCAGCAGAACTTCTCACGCCTCTGCTTCACCACGGACCAACGAGGGGTTTCCCAAAGGACGTCATACTGACGTCACCGACCCGTCAGTGACGGGGTTTCCCTCAAAGACCTCCAGGAAGCCCGCAGCAACCACGGAGTCAACTCAGCTGTCAACCAGCGGAACGCAAGTAAACAACATTTTCTATGATCTGCTGAACGGGTGAATTTAGATGCGTTGCTTTGTGAATTCTTAAGGTGAATTCCCATCCCTCGTGAAAACGAGAGAGAACTATGAAACTCAGAACTCCGTTAACAGCCTTTCCTTCATCTGAACTGTATGTTTGTGTGTTTTAGCTTAATTTTATGTGATCTAGAATAGCCAATAAAATTCATGCTTCATTTATAAAGAAGAATGTCTTGGCTCACATAATTTTAAGGTTAAACCTACGCCAAAACGATCCTTGCTTGCTACCTTAGCTCGTAGATTACTCATAATAATTACCTCTCTTTCAAGAGCTGACAAATCATCAAATTTTGTATTTCACCCATGGCCAGGGAGAATACAAAATTTACATATACAATTGGTAATATACACTGACATCAACTTATCGCTGGCCGAGTAGCTGATAAAAGTATAAAATATTGAAAGTCAAAGTCAGTTTTGATCAAGTGGACCTCGAATTCTCAGATCGAGTTCTTTCAAAACCTGAGCTAGAAATAAACCTGAATTAATTAATAATGATTAATTCCCATTACAATAAGTAAATATTAATATGCATAATATGGAGATTTACTTGTAAATATTAATATGCATTTCTATAGCCCTAACTGATTTTTAAATAACATTTTGGCAGCCCCTGAAATGAGTCATATTGACAATACCTGAGCGGTTGAAGAATACGCTACAGTGTTCATTCAAAGACGTGCATGTATTGCTTGGATGGAGCAAGAACACTTAAAATGCATGTGTAGACTCAGTCGAGGGATAAAGTTTACCCTCTTCAAATTAATGCTGTTGAACTGAATATACGGAGCAAACTATTTAGCTAAAATAATCATAACATTAACAGCACCGCTGAAATACAAGCAAGCGGTTCTGTCAGTCAGATGCGCATGAAAGCTGCATAACAAACACTGTGCTTTCTTTCAGAATCATCATTGGCTGGTAGAAAAACAAAAATAGGATACATAAAAGTTTTTACCTAAAAATGAAGATAAGGTAAAGTATGAATAATGTAACGAATCAGCTCATGTGAAATATGAATAACTAACCATAACTAGTTATAATTTATTATGAATATTTTAGATCCGCTGTAAGTATTTACTTTACCTCTCAGGGTCAACTGTCTTGTCACTTCTAAGAACGTTAATTTCCTGGTTAAGGGAAATAACTTTCTTACTGTACAATTCTACAAAGCTTGTAGCGTAAATCTGCATGATTAGTGACTCCGGTTATGAGCAAACAATGAACACGTCAAGTGTGATACAAGTAAGGTTTTATTAACTACATAAACACTTAAACTAGTCCAACATACTACATAAAAATGTCTAACAGAACATACACACACACACACACACACACACACACTAACATACAGTTGGTATAGGAAAGGGTTAAAGTTTAACTCAGTACAGAAAAGAGACATAAGGAATGAAATTATGGAACCATTTGCGTATTCAGCAGATCTAAGCCTGAGGGATACGTCAGATTATGAGTTCAAACACACCTTTGTAAAAAGGTGTAACTGATACTTAATTTATCAATTAATAAGACTAAGTTTGATACTTGCGCGTCTTGGCTGTCTGAAAGAGATTCCTGATGCAATCTTAAGGCCCAAGAACTTGCTGAAGTTGGTTGATGAGAAAGAAACAGTTTGCGTCAGAGTAACTTGAAGAATGGAAAAGTCAAGGCCGAAAGGCCTGGCACAAAGCTTTGGTATCCTGAAACGTTTTCTCACATCATCTTAGCTTCGACCGAACCACCGACTGGGGCGGGTCCCTGGAGCAGGGCCTTTAAGGACGGAGAAGATCCCCGCCTTGTCCAATGGAGCAAAAATGAATTCGAGCGGAGGTGGCAATTGCTGGAAGGGTTTACGACCCTTTCTTCTTAAGCAGGTAATTTGAAATGGACTTAAATCGAAAATTACTAAACGATCTCAGGGCCCCTAATATTATAGCTATGTACCAAACATAATATACACGCGTGTTTTGATCATAAGAAGGACATTCAAAGATACTAAACAAGGTAGATTACAATAGTCGCCCAAAGGATGAGCAGGAATGGGTTCTCTAACAAACAACTACTAAAAATAGTCTAAAAATCTCAAAGCAAAATATCAGAGACAACATACACCATGACCTGAAGGATACACTGTTCATTCAAAGAAAGGTTTTCCTATGAATTAATTAGTAGAAAAGTCCATTCCTTGTGGATTTTCCTTATGGGCAAGGAAGGGGATTTTCTTCACCTAAATTCCAGGAGATCGTAAAAAAATGGAATCGGGTTCAGGGTACCATGGGAACTAAGGGGGCTGTTCCTGCCCTCAGCAGCTGTTACAGAGTATTTGTTAAATCTAGCTAACAAAATATATATTGTGTGTTTGGGTGGTCCAGACGCTACAAATTCCCCCCTTTCGAACGTTGTTGTCCGTAGAATAGACAACAACGAGCGATGTCAAAGGTGCAGAACAATCGAACACACACCTGCCACTCACGGCTGGGAGCCTGTGGCGGCTCTTTGGCTGTTGGTGCCGCCAGGAGTGGTTGTGGTGCCGTGGTGAATGCCGTCAGATGGTGTGCTGTGGTGATGTAGGCTGTAACAAGGTTTGGGTCCTCGAGCTTATGCAACAGGTGTCGAGGCTGTGTCACCTGTCAACCTGAAGTGAGTTAGTCCGGGTAGGAAGTTTTTTTGTTGATGTTGTTAGCCAGTAAACTATTTGTGGTACCCGTGATGTGGAACAGCCGGGTTAGACTCTCACTGGTGAGAGTGCAGGTGGTTCCAGGGATTGCCGGGAACTGTTATGGAGATTCCGTAGTGTGAAGAGACTTTCCGACTGACCTAGTGATGATGGCAGGAAAGCGGCAGCTGGTTGTGAGCTCTCTGCTTTGCTCAAAGTCACTAGAAATCCGATGTTTGCGGTGTCACTTGGCTCTTGTGTTGGCACCGACTTGAGCTTGCCTGAGTTGTGTTGGTAGAGCTTTCGCTGTTGGGCATGTGGGCCCGTTGCTCAATCCAACGTTGTCTGGCTGCTTCTAGGGGTGTCGACCGGTTTCAAGGGATGCTCCTCCCTTGGAGGGGCCTGATGCTGTGTTGCAGCAGGCAAGGAGTCAGAGGTTTGTCCTTCTCAATACTCCTTAGTTGAGTTTTGTTCAAGGAGCTCTTTTGCGAGTGTCAGCAGCTCCTGTAACCCAGAAGTAGGCGTGTCCAGTTGTCCTTGTGTAGCCTCCGTTCGGCACCTGTGTGAAGGGTGTGGAGGAGGATGTTGTGGACTGCTGTTGGACATACCGTGGTGTTTGCAGGATGAGGATGCCTTTTTCCATGGCTTTTCCCAGTGGTTGGTCTGGAACCTGGGTTTGTTGTTATGGTGATGGCTCTATCCTCTTCCGGCTAGGGACTATCTTTTGCATTGTAGCAATGCTGGATGCCTTCTGGTGCCTGCTTTGGATTCTGAGTTGTGCAGTTCAGACTCAGTGGGGTTTGACAAACACCTTTAGTGGAGGCCTTGTGCTTGTTAAAGGCCTTCTGTGTCAGGTTACGCAGCTGTTGATTAGGCATTGTGCGGCAGGCCCTAATGCCTAGATGCCTTCTTGCAGCTGGTGTCCTCCGCCATCCCAGGGTAATTGTGAGCTTTGGAGTAAGTTTGTCAAAGTCTGTGGTAGTAAGCATGGGGAGTTTCACGCCGGCCCTGCTTGGTGTCTGGGGCAGCGATCAGTCCGTGTTCAGACTCTGGGTCTGAGAGTATTTAGGTTGCCAGATGTGTTGTCTCTGGCCAGCTCGTTGGGGTCTGTGGGGTCACACGGTGTGTGTGTCTGCAGTGATGCTCTGGAGAGGTCCCTGCCCCACCCCCTTGTGGCTGCTGGTTGGTGATGTGTGAACAGTGGGCTCTCGCCCCCCCCCTCGCAGGTTCGGACTCTTGGCTGAGGGGGTCTGGGCCTGCTTGCCAGGGGAAGTTCTGCGTCGTGTTTTCCCTGTCTGTTTGCAAGCATATTCCAGTTAATTTGTGACACTGAATTCACCTCGGGCTGCTTGCAGGTGTCATTCACATGCGTTGTTTCGGTTCGCCTGAATTAAATTTTTTTTTTTTCTTCTGCAGCTGCAGAGGTTTTTCAGGGTTTTCAGGGAGCTGACTTGTGAAGTGTCACGCAGAAGGCTTTGGCTCCCTTTCCCCCCTTTCGTAGCTGTGCACAGGTGTGGAGGGCTTGCACTGCTGGTGATGTGATGTTCAGCCGGCTGTCTTTTGCTTAAGTCTATGCGCAGTCGGTAGGACTGTTTAAATTCTTTCTGAACCAAGTCAAGCTCCGTT